>JBBPBX010002189.1:29174-57004 GCA_038048925.1 Garcialebias charrua | reverse complement strand
ATATATAATATGTTAGTGTTGGAGGAAATAAAAGAAAAAATAAGACATTATTACATTTAATACATGTGAAGGCTCTCATTTATCCAAGTTTCCATAATTAAGACTGAAAGTTTTGACTTCTTTTTAAACCTTAAGACTTACACAGACTGTAAACTAAATGACTCAAATAATGTCACAGATTTTTCCACCTGGATTATTGAGCATGCATCAGGGAATGTCACTTTTCATTTATATCAATTTTTACATTTTAGATAACAATTTAATTTAGTAATCCTAGCCTTTTGATTCTGTTGTTTTAAACTAACAGTGGCATTTCTGTCCAAAGCAAACCAGTCATTATTAAAACACGTTTTTGCATTACTCTGAAAGCTATAAGTTGTGCTTTATAATGTATTTAATGGAGGGACTATGGACCAAATAACAAAACAACGATAGTCTGATGAAGTTTTAACAGTCAAATATTTTGTAAAATGGTTGAGAAAAAAATTAATAGATAACTGTGGAATATTTTAGATCTATTCTATTCAATGTATAGTCCGTATATTTTAATAATATAATAAACAAGCAGCTAAAGTAGGTAGAATATAAAATCCCCTCTATCTCTCCTCGTTTTAAGTCAGAAGATTTAGGCCGAATATCTTTTAATATTTTGATACAGAAAGAAAACATGAAAATAGTACCGTAGTTGTCTGAGCTGATTACTGTCAGGATTTATTTACCCAACCTACAAAATATTTCCTAAAACTCTTACCTCATCTTCGTCACTGCCACGGTGGCATTCACTTCCTGTATCCCAGATGGTTACTTCCGCCCGTCATTATCAGCAGTTGATAATGACGGCAGCTGCTGATGAGGTTTTAGACCCAATAAAAAACGTTGTCACTTTCGGTAGTGTAGAAACATACGTTTTGTTTTGTTTTTTTCACGCTTTTTACGCTCCGCTTTCGTATCTTCGCATTGGCTTCATCTTTTTTCTGTCTCCTCTCTCCCGCTTCTCACTCAAGCAACATACAGCACTTCCTGATTTTTGGGTGATGTCATGATGGAATAGTCCATTTTAGTAGGAGGGTACAGAAATCGACCGTTTTTTGTATTGCGTTTTTAATGATCGTTTTCATCGTAACTATAATTATTTTCATGTTAAACGTACATTAACAAGCAGGAGCAATGTTAGGGATGTAGGTGACTGGCCGGGGCGGGTCCGGGGCCCCCTGCTGATTGGGGGCCCCAGGCAACCGCCTCGTTTGGCTATATGGTACATCTGCATCTGGATGTGGTACATCACCTCCCTTACCCAATGTACATATGCTGGGGCGAGGGTGGGGTGGGGGGTCTTTCCAGTTACACAAAATTAGCCTCCTGGCCAGAAAAGAGTCAAAAGCAATCATATCCCTCTCGCATTTGCTGAGGGTCGTATCTACAGGGAACCACCTCGAACAGTGCGATGAGTGGTGATGGGTGAACAGTTTGGCCACATATTCCAGAGGATGTGTCAAATACAGATTGTCAAAAAGTCTGCAGTTTGGGGCACGTCCAGAATGTATGCAGGAGTGTAGCTGGAGTTTGTTTGCAACAATTGCATGCGGGGTCCAGGTCGGCCTTGATCTTGGACAGTTTGTCTTTGGACCAGTGCAGCCTGTGCACCACCTTGAATTGAACAACAAAAAAGGTTAAATCATGTCATCTGGCTTACCTTATTATTATTATAATTTTGTTTTTGTACCTTGAATTGAATTACTATAGCCGTGTTTCCATCAAGGTTTCTAGCTGCGCAATTTGAAATAGCGCAGCAGAAAAGCTTAATGGAAACGGCAAATTGCGAGGTTACTTCCTGAATTACGCTAAAAAGTTTATACGCTCGCTTGAGGTGGTTTTTGGGATTTGAGTTGCGCTAAACGACAGATGGAAACACATTTTCCGACTCATTTCTGACGTAGCGAAAATTCACGTCACGTGACGTTCAGCTGTTTCCGCTCCGGACAACATGTAACATCGCTAAAACTAGTTGGCATGACAGAATAAATACAACTCGCCCGATAGCAACACGTACCTGAAATATTCTCTCGATTTTGACGAGATGTGTGGCCGGGTTCTGTTTTCAACCGCTACTTCCTGTTTACTGTAGACATGCGCAGTGCTGACGTCTGACGTAATGACGCTGTGCGCGGCTTGGTAGAAGCGCTTCAAGCCAGTAGATGGAAACACTTCTGATCTGCATTAATTTGTATTTACATATTTGCGAGGTAGCTCAAATTACGAAATGAAAATGGATGGAAACACAGCTAGTGTGTGTCAGGCAGAGTGAAGATGAGTAAATGTTCTCAATGATCGTTCCCCAGATTGAGTCCGATACGGGTTCCAGTCTACACTTCAAAATCGTAGAAAATTTACTATTTAACTTTTCTTTAACACTTCAGCAAGATGATGGCGACTTTCAGTTACACCAATCATTTTGCTTGTTAGGCTGATTGGTGACTCTAAATTGACCCTAGGTGTGAGTGTGAAAGTGGATGGTTGTTTGGTGTGAGTGAGACAGGTCCCTCTTGTAAATGAGTCCCCGTGACTCAACGAGGCTAGCCTGTATAAATAAAGGTTGAATGAATGAATGAATGAATTTTGATCTCGACTACCTTTATTACCATGTTTCAGCAGCCTGACACATCCAAATATCTTACGTCAGATTCTTGTCAAAGCTTTTTACTGTACCAAGGGAGTCTCCTGGTTCTTTTTATTTAAATGACTGCGCACGTCTCAAACGTTGAACTCCACACCGTCGCAGCCTCGGGTGTCGAGCTGGACGGCGTCCAGTGAATGACGTGTTGCATGGAGTCCAGAAAGGCAGCTATGAAAACATGAAGTGTTGCAGGAGCCTACATGCAAACTGGCTGAATGTTTTTTTTTTTTTTTAGGCCTTCTGATTACATTCTCTCCTTCTGCGTGACACGACAACCTCCTCAGACCGACAATAAAGTTCCCACAAGAATCATTTTGCAAAAACCAACAGCTGCCTTTGTGTTGTTCTGCAGCTCTGAGCAGAAAAAAAGGGAGTGACAGCAGCATGGTGGGGTGGAGGGGCTGAGGCAGATGGTTTTCATACGATTTATGAAAGAAGTAATGAAACTTGTTGGCAGCACCAGAAGAGTTGTGTTTTGTTTCTTTTAAAAAAAATCTGCTGTCTTTCTCTTTGTTTTGCAGACAACTATGGTGGATATGAGAACCAGCTTTTTAAAGGTAACACTCAGAAAGCAGCCGTGCCTTCATCTCCCTGCAGTCACACACACTGCTGTGCCTGAACTAACTACTGTGGTAGTTTACAGCAAACACACTCACAAGAAGGCAGACAGAAGTAGGGGTGTTGGGGGTGCAGCCAGGGCCGGCCCAAGGCATAAGCAAACTGCGGCTGCTTAGGGCCCCGGGGCCACTAGGGGGCCCCCCTAAGTGGAATAGATTTTTTTTTTAGTAATGATTTCTTTATGATTCTATTTAAAGGGGACCGCATATTCAAAATTCACATTTTAATGGTTTTTTACTCAACTTTGGGTATGTACTTCATCAAAAAACTGTGCTAGGGCCAAAAAAATGCACCCAGTGGTTTATTTACTTTAAGTATATTTATTTATCTTTGAAAGAAACACTTCGTTTCTCACTTCCTGCGGTTTGTGATGTCACAAACCGCAGCCACAACCCACAACCCCAACCTTTGTCCCGCCCCGTCACCTAGCAACCCCTGGTGATGCTCCACCCACTTCAGTATGAAAGAGATGACGGACGGTTGTTTTTCCTTATTTCATGTCAGCACAATGGCTAAAAATGTCACAGAGTCTAGCCAGCTAACGTGAGCGTTGCAAAGATTCTCCCTCTTGGCCCAGATAATGGCATAGTTTTCAAATCGGAGTCTTGAATGAACAGCGATGCAGCATGTTGCAGTGTGTGTGTGTGTGTGTGTGTGTGTGTGTGTTGGTTTATGTGTCATAGCAGGCCAGACTACGTACCGCTAAACCACATTAACCAACCTGTGTGTGTGTGTGTTTGTGTGCGCGCGCTTATCGAGGGACAGGGAGTTTTAACGCTGTCATTAGGGGGGAGAGCAAATACACACCCTCGAGTGAACAAATGAGACCCTCGAGAGAATAAATGAGACCCGCGCGAGCGCAAATCAGACACCGTGAGCGTGTGTGTGTGTGTCCGCTGCGAGTGACATCCGCTCCCTCCTGCGCGTGCACAGGGGGAGGGAGGGAGACGTATTACAGAGGAAAAATTAAAAATGACACGACAACTTGTACACGTCTGATCTGTCCCACAATAAATACGTCGCGGTCCAGTTCAGCTCAGCTATACAGGGCTCTGGGTGGCAGTAACGCGAGTTCAGACATCCTCGTCTGCCTTTGGAGGGCGGAGTTAATGTAAACAGATCTTTGAAGGGCGTGAACTTCAGATCTCATTAACATAAACCAGTCGTTCAAAACGAAAGTTAAAAATGGCAGAATTAAAAAGGGTATAATTGATTATCTAAGAATTATTTTGTGTATTAAATTGAATGAACATTGTCTGGTAACCCCACAGACATACCATAAAAAAAATTAAAAACCTATCTGTGGTCTCCTTTAATATTTTAAGTTCAGCTTTTGCAAATTGTTGCATACTTGTACATAGTTTTAAGAACTAATTATTCAACTTTAATTTCTTGTTTTAAACCATTTTATGTGGTTTCAAGTAATTGTTCTTTTGCATAAGTATTTCCTCTATAGTTTATTTATTTATTTAATTTTGTCTGTTTTTGCACAATTTAATTTATTTTATGCATCTAAGTTATTTCATCTGTTTGTTGTTGATCTTGCGTTACAAATTATTTTGAACGTTACGGTTGCAGTTCTTTGGAACCAAAGATAATGAACCAGATGACACTTTTGATGTAGCCTGGCCCTCGCCATTCCTACGCAGCTCCACTCAATTCTTTTCCCTTCACTGCTGGTCCTAGTCCGAAGCGAAGTGAAGGACAAGGGTCTGGTTTTAACCAGGCTACTTTTGATGTAAAATTCATTGTATACTGGTGTTTTTTATTTTATTTTTTGTATTTACCTTTTGTTAATTTTAGTACCACTTGATCGCATGTGTCAAACTCAAGGCCTGTGGGCCAAATCCGTGCCGCCATAACCATTTCTGTGGCTCTCTACACCCTAGAGACAGAACTTCCGTTACTTTATCAGTCAAATCAAATTAGTTTTTATGTTTAAAACATCAAATTACTCAAACATAAAATATTAGATTTTTAGAAGTAGTTATCAAATGCAGAGAAAGTTACATTTTACCAGTTTAAGAGGTAGTTTTATCAACACATTCTGCCATTTCTGGCCTTTTGAGGACATTCATGAGCTTGGTGTGGCCCCAAATGAAAATGAGTTTGACAGCCCTGCACTACATGATACATATGATAATGTAAACAGGGCTGTCAGAGTTGCAACGAGTTTGTTAGGCAGGCGAATGATCTGATCATCTGACTGTTGGTTGCAGTAATCCACAGCAGAAATAGAGAGCCCCAAACCAAATTTCGCTTAGGGCCCCATGGAGGCTTGGGCCAGCCCTGGGTGCAGCACACACTTGTCCAAATGCACAAAGTCCACTTCATGGACTGTAAGTGTTCATGTTATGGAATATATTTGACTTTATGGGTGTCTGAGGTCAAATTCGCTCGTGCTCAAAGCATCCACCAGCTGAAACAAGCTCCCACGGCTCTGCAGCAATAATTAGTAACATAAAAAGACCAAAACAACAATATTTTATTGAACTGGTTTTAGAGTTACCACTGAACAAGTTTCAGTTCACTTGCTTTAAATTAAATTTCAGCGATTTGGAGATTATCCGAAGGAGGAATTTTCTCATTTTACACGATGAAATGAAACGATCTTTGTTGTCGTTTGTGTGCAGAGCGTTTGAAGATTGTGTTTGGGATAGTTTGGGAACAGATTGCAGGTTTATTCGGTCTCTCTAAAATATTTATTCAAACGTCGCAGTAATTACGAACTCCAAGGCTGCAGATATTTACGAGAGATCTGCTGCACAACAAAAGCAAAACTACTTTATGGAAATAAAGAACTGTTATCTTTAAGTTAAGGACCAGTAATCCAGACTTGTTCAGTCTCAATCTTTTTTGTTGTTTCTCAGATGAGGACTTCAACACAGAGGAGGAGGAGATCCCTTCTTTTCGAGGTAAAACGCGTATTAACCTGAGTTATGTTACTTATTTTATAACTTCAACAATAGTTCCTTTCTGTGTGTATCTGTAAAACAAAGGTCAAAGGTCATTGTGAACAAAATATGTTTCGTTTGTGTCATAACCAGAAACATCTCAGGAACAGGAAAACTCTGGACTTAAAGTCTAAAACTGCGGGATTATCTATTTTAATAAAACCTGAAGGATATTTGCAACACAAAATTGAAATAAAGGCTATTTTTAAAAAGTGAAGCAAAGCAGCACAGACATTAAAAAAGACTACCGTATATATTTGACTATAATTTTGGTATTTCTCTCATTTAAGGCACGAGTTGACAAAGGCATCATTAAATGAAGCGTTTCTATTCTTAGTGGTGTTGTTTTGTGTGTCTTCAGGTCGTACTCGAGGTGGATGCGTGAGATGCCAGCAGAGCCTTTCTCTCCAGATGGCCGTCAAAGTCCTGTATGGCTTTGTTGCGTTCCTCGTCATCACAGTTGCAGTGCTGGCCTCACTCGGTGAGACACGTTTTACTTTTGTTTTCATTGTTTACGTTCAGATTTTCTCCCGAATATATGAAGCTATGAGTTTAGTTTGGTAATCCTACAGATTAGAGCTGAAAAACACATTAGCAGGCGCAGGAATGTTAAATATGTCTAATTAATCCCAGAGCAGTCACCCCCCGCAGATCGAATGGGTCGGTTGTTTGTGTGTGCCGTGTTTCACCTTCCAGCTGCTCAGCACTAACACATGGGTTTTACGTTGACGCCACTTTTTACTTTACATCTTTTACTGCTGCTCAGGAATCTCAGAGGGGAGGAGGAGGCCTCACCAGTGACACAAAGTCCCCCCCGAAACAAAACTCAGTGTTCGTGCATGATACAATGAAGTTCAGGTTTGTTCAGAGAGGGCTGCAGACTGTGTGTTGGTGTTTCATTTCATCACATGTGCAAGAGAAATTCAGACAAACTACATTTTCTTCAAAGATTATGATTTTTAGGTGACCGTTTTGTTGATAGCTGTTAGCATCATGCTGTTGTAGGTTCTTAGTCATCCACAACATGACAAATGCTTCTTCTTTCATCTGTTCCCTCTTCAGAGGTCTCCACAGCGAGTCACACTCCTCTCATTCTGTCCTCACTCCAACTACCTCCATGTCCTCTCTATCTGTATCCATATAACTCCTCTTTGTCTTTTTCCTGGCAGTTGCATTTCTAACATCCTTCTACCAATATACCCTCTGTCCCTCCTCTGGACATGTCCAAACCATCTCAGTCTGGCCTCCCTAACTTTATCTCCCAGTTGTTCAACATGTGCTGTACCCCTGATTTTGTCATTCCTGATCTTGTCACTCCTAAGGAGAACCTCAGCATCTTCATTTCTGCCACTTCCAGTTCTGTCTCCTGTCTTTTTGTCCATGTCTCTGTCTCCAGATCATACAACATAGCTGGTCTCACCACTGTCTTGTAAACTTTTCATTTGATCTTTGCTGACACCTTGTTGTCACAAATCACTCCTGAAACTTTTCTCCATCCACTCCATCCTGCCTGGACTCTTCACTTCTTTACCACACTCCCCATTTTCCTGGATAGTGGACCCCAAGTCCTTGAAGTCCTGCACCTCACTGTTAATGAGTGTTGTTTTTGTTCATTTAGTTTTTTTCAAAACCTCTAGATGTTGTTTCATACCATCCATCCATCCATCCATCATCTTTACTCGCTTCTTCCTTTCCGGGGTAACTGGTGCCCATGTCCAGTAGTCGCTGTGTGAGAAGCGGGGACACCCTGGACAGGTCTCCAGTCCATCAAAGGAACCCAGAGACAAACAACCATCCACTCTCTCACTCTCACATAGGGACAATTTAGAGCAAGTTCCACCCAGTGAGGTACCCGGCTGGGATTTGAACCGGCGACCTTCTCGCTGAGAGCCAACAGCTCTACCAACTGAGCCACCGTGCTTTACAAGCTTTTCACCTGTACTTAGTAACCAACACACCTATTGTCATTCTTCATCTTCTCTCTCCGTGCGTTTAGCCCATCTCTTAAACCTCATCTTGCTTGTTGTATAATTTTTTTGTGCACTTTAATAAATTAACAGTTTGAGACTGCTTTCCAAGTGCCTGCATATTTTATATTAATCCTACGTCTACGTACTCTTCTTCCACCACTTGTTGGTAAAATTACAAATAATGTCAGTATAACGCTCACAAAAAAAACTCAAGTAATAAATTTTGAATTAAATATTTTTTAACTTTTTGCTCAGTGCAGCTGCACAATATTAGAAAAATGTTGCATGTGCAATATTACTGTTTAATATTGCGATGACTATCAGTACCAAGTATGTTTTCTTCACTTAATATTTCCTCTTTCATCATCATTATCTAAACGAGGGGCGGCCATCAAGAGTCTGTTGGATTGATCAAATTCATTATTATCATTATGCTTGGTGAATGAAATATAATGGTTCATGAGTCGTCCATTTGATGTTCAGGCAGTTCTTTGTGATATAGATATTGTGCTCACTGATAATGTGATGGCAGTAAATTTGCAACACACTGTGCAGTCCTATCACCATACTATGGTTATATTTGGTAACTAATACACCCAAAGTAATAAAAACCCGTTCCTCTGCAATGATTTTCCAACAAACTGAGCCATTAACCCCATTCTTCATCACGGTCACCATATCTAATACAAGTGAGCAGGTGGTATGTGCTGAACATGTGGAAGCATTTAGATACGTAAAGGCAAGTCACAGTACAGGACTCTATCAGTCTTCAGGGTCAAAGCTTAAAATGCTGAAAAAGACAGAACAATAACACTAAACAAACTGCATTCCCACTAATCTGAACTCTGCACTCCAAGCATTCACACTCACATAACTATTGCTCTCCTGGGAAATAAGTGGAGGGGTAGGATCTGTCCAGCTGGATAAATGTTTGTCTATGTTTCAGTTGTCTTTGTTAGCTAATGAAAACTGAACATGTTTTGTTTTCTGAGCTTAAATTACAACTTCCTCTTTTTGCTCCGTTAAATACTTCATGTTTCCTGTTACCACCGCTGAAGGTAATAATTTCTGTATTTTCTTGAGCGTTGTCAGGGGCCGTCTTATACATACTTATTGTAAACCATTTTTTTAGGTTTGTTTATTGAAGTCTATGGTTACTACGGAAGAGGATTAGGGCCATTGTGCAAAAAAATGGTTTCCCCTTAATTATGAGGAAAAGAAGTCAGAATTCTGATTGAAAAAAGGTCAGAATTCTGAGAAAAAGTCAAAATTCTGAGAAAACATCAAAATTCTGAGATTAAAATCAGAATTTTGAGAAAAAAAACTCAGAATTCAGAGATTAAAGTCAGAGATTAAAGTCAGAATTCAGAGATTAAAATCAGAATTCTGAGATTAAAGTCAGAATTTTGAGATTAAAGTCAGAATTATGAGGAAAAAGTCAGAATTCAGAGATTAAAGTCAGCATTCAGAGATTAAAGTCAGAATTCAGAGATTAAAATCAGAATTCTGAGATTAAAGTCAGAATTCTGAGATTAAAGTCAGAATTATGAGGAAAAAAGTCAGAATTCTGATTTTAAAAAATTCAGAATTCTGAGAAAAAAAGTCAGAATTCTGGAAGAAAAAAAAAACAGAATTCTGAGAAAAAAGTCAGAATTCTGATAAAAAAAATCAAAACTCTGAGAAAAAAGTCAGAATTCTGAGAAAAAAAATTAAAAGTCTGAGAAAAAGTCTGAATTCTGAGAGAATTCAGAGGTTAAAGTCAAAATTCTGAGAAAAAAGTCAGAATTCTGATATTAAAATCAGAATTCTGAGATTAAAGTCAGAATTCTGAGATTAAAGTCAGAATTATGAGGAAAAAAGTCAGAATTCTGATTTTAAAAAATTCAGAATTCTGAGAAAAAAAGTCAGAATTCTGGAAGAAAAAAAAACAGAATTCTGAGAAAAAAGTCAGAATTCTGATAAAAAAAATTCAAAACTCTGAGAAAAAAGTCAGAATTCTGAGAAAAAAATCAAAAGTCTGAGAAAAAGTCTGAATTCTGATATTAAAGTCAAAATTCTGAGAAAATTTCAGAATTCTGAGAAAAAAGTCAGAATTATGAGATAAAAGTCAGAATTTGAGAAAAATTCTGAAACTTTTTCCTCAGAACTCTGATTTTCATTTCTCAGATTTAAAGACCGTGTAAAGTGAATTTCAACATTTTCTTAAATAAACATTATAAATGTGATAATTGTAATGTTGTAAATGAGTAAAAAGTCTCAAAATTGTAGCTCAATTCATTTTGAAGTTATACATGAAACTGTGTATAAAGACATGTGTGTTTCAGGATTTTTTAGGCGTGTTTTAAACGGGACCGCGTTTCGTCACGCGGTCCTCATTAGTATAGCCCCCACCCCCTGCAGCTCCAGTCATATAAATTGTTCTTCGCATGGGTGGAGCCGTTCACTCGCGACTCGCAGATAGCATCAGATAGCAATAGCATAGATATTTTGTTCATTGTTAGCTAGCTAATCAATTATGCCTCGTTCCTGCATCTTCCCAGGATGTTTTAATGGTCAGGGCACCTGCTACTGACCGTCTCCCTCCTCAGCCTCCGGACACCGCCGCCGCCTTTCCTGTTTCTTTTCTTTCTTTCTTTTTTTTTATTGCTAAGCCTGTGCCCTACAAGTTCACAAGCTCCTTTTTTGCTAAGAAAATGCGACAGGTCCATTGCATACTTAGTTATCAACGTGATTACTCTTTATCTTAATCACCAACACAGCCCCCGCATGCGATGTGTCGGGTCGGACCGGTGCAGCCGCGCGAGTCCGCTCATCTTCTAAACACATAACAGCGGAGTTATGAATTATAGTTGCGTCCTCAACTTTAAAAATAAAACCAGAGTTGTTTGTGCACTAAAAACAGCGTAACTCTTGGAAAAAGGAGCAAACAGAGCAGGTTTACTGATGAACCTGTCTTCCTCCTCCACACAGTTCAGCTCTGAGCGAGAGAGTCCTCCTACTTGCTCTCTGAGCTGCAGTGCTGCGCTGAAACCACGCCCACTGCTGACACGCCCCCACAGTTCCAGACTAAGAGAAAATAATGTATTTTCATGATTTTTGACACTTAATTTTATAAGGAAAACAATGTTTTTAATCAGTCAGATTTATATGGGTGATTAATAACACATATTTATGCCATGTGATAAACTAAAAACACAAATCTAATTTCACTTTACACGGTCTTTAAAGAAAAAGATAAAATAATTGCACCATGACCCTAATCATCTTCCCTAGTTTACAACTTGTCATTGGAGCTTTTTGTTTATATTTTGTTTGTATTTTTATGACATTTAACTTTCATTTCATTTTAAAATCTCTGCGCTTTCAGTATTCAAAAGGGTGAACAATTTATCTGAGGAGGAACTGGTACACAACAGGCAGATCGCCAAGGTTCAACAGGGCATTGAAGGTAAATTAGCAGAGCACCAAAATTATTATGTTTTACATTGGCTTAGATAGGGATGGAAATCAAATTTATAAAACAAATCTGGTCAACTATTTCCAAGTAATCAGTAGAGGTCAGTCAGTTGTCAACAGGTACTGTGTGGATGGTCACCTCCATTTCTTTCTTCCTGTCTCAGATCTGACGTCCGAGTCCAACTCTTCAGGCTGTCAGGATGTGTCAATTTACAGAGAGGAGATCAGCAGGCTAAAGAGAGAATTTGAAGACATCCAGAAGATGATTCTGGGACAAGAGCAGGTATGAATATAAAGCTAAATTCACAAATCCAAAAGTTTATTTTTTGTCTAAACCCCACAAAACAATCTGTAAAATTATTACAGAGAAAAGCATCAAAACAAATCCTCACCATTCTGATGTCTCCTTTCATTTCTGACCCCTCCAGGTCTTGGACCATGCTTCCCAAACACAGACCACCATAAAAACCACCAGCAACCAGCTGACGAGGGAAGTCCAGAACCACCTCAGGTCCATCAAATTACTCAACCAGTCCCTGGAAAGTTTCCTGGATCAAGTGGGCGGTTGGAAGGAGGTGATTGAAGAAACTGAGGAGAAGATGAAAACACTGACAAAGGATCAGTACAACATAAAAGCTACGACACAGCAAGTGAACACAACTGTAGGTCTAAGGTGAATGAAAGGCATGAGACAAATTTTATACAACACAAGTTTAGAAATTGTAATTTAACATGAATTTACAGTAACATATATTTTGTTGTGGTTCAATGGTGGATTTTGACTTGTTATAAGCTAAATATGCCTGTTAGACAAATTTATTCATTCCACATTACTTGCACATTATGAGTCAGTAAATTTACAAAGTGGGATTTTAATCAACTGTCAAGAGGAAAAACAGCCGTTTTTAGACCTTCATACTATGTAATATTGGGTTAATGTTATTTTTCAACAATACAGGTACTCCCCGACCGTAGGGTGTGTTCCAACTATAGAGGGATCACACTCTTAAGCCTCCCTGGTAAGGTCTATTCAGGGGTTCTGGAGAGGAGGGTCCGTCGGATAGTCGAACCTCGGATTCAGGAGGAGCAGTGTGGTTTTCGTCCTGGTCGTGGAACACTAGACCAGCTCTACACCCTCAACAGGGTCCTGGAGGGTGCGTGGGAGTTTGCCCAACCAGTTTACATGTGCTTTGTAGACTTGGAAAAGGCATTCGACCGCGTCCCTCGGGGGGTTCTGTGGGGGGTACTCCGGGAGTATGGGGTACCAGGCCCATTGATATGGGCTGTTAGGTCCCTGTACGACCGGTGTCAGAGCTTGGTCCGCATTGCCGGCAGTAAGTCAGGCTCGTTTCCGGTGAGAGTTGGACTCCGCCAAGGTTGCCCTTTGTCACCGATTCTGTTTATAACTTTTATGGACAGAATTTCTAGGCGCAGCCAAGGTGTTGAGAGGATCCGTTTTGGTGGCCTTAGAATCGCTTCTCTGTTTTTTGCAGATGATGTGGTCCTATTGGCTTCATCAGCTCGTGATCTACAGCTTTCACTGGAGCGGTTTGCAGCTGAATGCGATGCGGCCGGGATGAGGATCAGTTCCTCCAAATCCGAGGCCATGGTCTTGAGCCGGAAAAGGGTAGCGTGCCCTCTCCGGGTCGGGGAGGAGGTCCTGCCCCAAGTGGAGGAGTTTAAGTATCTCGGGATCTTGTTCACGAATGAGGGAAAACTGGAGCGTGAGATCGATAGGCGGATAGGTGCAGCGTCCGCAGTGAAGCGGGCGCTGTACCGGTCTGTCGTGGTGAAGAGAGAGCTGAGTCAAAAGGCAAAGCTCTCAATTTACCGATCGATCTACGTTCCCACCCTCATCTATGGTCATGAGCTTTGGGTTATGACCGAAAGAACAAGATCTCGGATACAAGCGGCTGAAATGAGTTTTCTCCGCAGGGTGGCTGGACTCTCCCTTAGAGATAGGGTGAGAAGCTCAGTCATCCGGGAGGGACTCGGAGTAGAGCCGCTGCTTCTCCACATCGAGAGGAGCCAGTTGAGGTGGCTCGGGCATCTGGTTAGGATGCCTCCTGGACGCCTCCCTGGTGAGGTGTTCCGGGCATGTCCCACCGGGAGGAGACCCAGAGGAAGACCCAGGATACGCTGGAGGGACTATGTTTCTCGGCTGGCC
The DNA here is from genome assembly GCA_038048925.1 of Garcialebias charrua. Lineage (NCBI taxonomy): Eukaryota > Metazoa > Chordata > Actinopteri > Cyprinodontiformes > Rivulidae > Garcialebias > Garcialebias charrua. Next base: position 43,165 of record JBBPBX010002189.1, on the reverse strand, counting down.
TGGGAACGCCTTGGGATTCCCCCAGAGGAGCTGCTCCAAGTGGCTGGGGAGAGGGAAGTCTGGGCCTCCCTACTTAGGCTGCTACCCCCGCGACCCGACCCCGGATAAGCGGAAGAAAATGGATGGATGGATGGAGGTACTCCCCGACTTACGAGCACATCGACATACAAGGTTCCGGACTTACGAGCTCACTAACAATACGAACAGTAAATCTGTAAAGAACATACAGAAAATACAGCACTTTTATGTGTTTTTAGATGAAAGTGTTTTAGCTAACCATTTGGAAACAAGTTTCTGAGCATGTTTATGAACTAGTATGAACGTTTGTGATGAAAAACGAGTGTTCGTAGTAGCGCTAGCATAAATTTTCCGACTTACGACCGAAAATCCGGACTTACGAGCAACACGTGTTTCGGGTTCCGACATAGGAGATTTCGTGTTACGAGCACCTCGTACAAACGGAACTCGCTCGTATGTCGGGGATCACCTGTACTTGTTTTCGTCAAGGTTTCTACCATCCCTGTCTTTTGCCGCTTATCATGGATTGTGTTGCAGAGGCAACAGGTCTAGGAGAGAAACCTGGATATCCATCTCCCCAGCAACACTCTCCATCTCCTCCTGAGGGACCCCAAGGTTTTCCCAGTCCACAGAAGATATACAGTATAATCCTTTCAGCAAATTTTGTCTGTCCCATGAGATCCTCAAGTGGGGCATGCCTGGAAAACCTCCAAAGGGAGATGCCGAGGAGGCCTTAATCAGCTGCCCAAACCACCTCAACAAACTCCTTTCGCCGTGGCTACTCCCATAAAACAAACTCCTCACCTGATCTCTAAGACTGAGCCTGGTCACTGTATTCAGGCCACTTTTATCCACAATCTTGTTCTTTCAGTATTAATCTACACTTGGTGACCATAGGTGGGGGTTGGAACAAAGGCGGACCAGTAAATCAAGAACTTTGTCTTTTGACTCAACTCTTCCTTCACTATGAAAAACCAGACCCGAGGAAGAAGCCCCGATATCTGTTCCACAACATCCTGCAGAACATTAGTTTAATTTTGAGCAAACGTTACCACCAGTGTTTGATAGTGAGAACACCTAAAAAACATTAATATTTACACGTTAAGAAAACATTTGATATGCAAAACAGATTAAACCATGGTCAGAGTGCGACTCAAGACAGAAAAGATCAGCTCTTGTCACTGACATTTCATGTTTTCTGATCTACCTCTGCTCCTCAGCACAATGTGGATTGATGCCCTGCAGAGAAAAGCAGACGAGGAGACTCTGGTCGTCCAGAAGTTGACCAGCGACTGGCAGAACTACAGTCGAGTTATGGGCTCTTTCAAATCTGACGTAAGCAGCATGTCGCAAACCATGCGCTTTCTTCAAAACAGCATCAAGATGGATCAGCAGAGAATTTCTATGTCATCTGAGGTGATCTATGACCTCACGCAGCAGGTAAGACACAGATTTAAACTTATTCTGAGCTGGTTTGATAAAGACATCCATCCATCCATTATCTTCCGCTTGTTCCGAAGTCGAATCACGGGAGCAGCAGGTTGAGCAGGGAATAATAATAATAATAATAATAATAATGAATTTAATTTATAACGCACTTTTCATTAATGAAAATCTCAAAGTGCTACAAAGTGCAACAAAATTAAAGGTCAAATAAAACAAATAAAATCAATAATAGTATCAACTAAGATCAAAGATAGAATCATGAGGAGGCAGAGTATGCTCGCTTAAAAAGAAAGGTCTTCAGGCCGCTTTTAAAGTCAACCAGTGACTGTGGAGCTCTCAGGCAGTCAGGAAGAGAGTTCCATAGGCAGGGGGCAGCCACACTGAAAGCCCGGTCTCCCATGGTCCTCAAATTGGTTCTCGGAATGTGAAGGAGATTACTGTTCTGTGACCGTAGAGACCGGGTGGATGAATATTTAACAAGAATGTCGTTTAGATAATCTGGTGATGTTCCGTGTAAGCATTGATGTGTAATGAGAGCAGTTTTGTACTGAATTCTGTAGGTGACAGGAAGCCAATGAAGGTTCTGGAGAATGGGCGTAATATGTTCTGGGGAAGCCCAGACATCTCTTTCCACAGCCACCTCTTCCAGCTCTTCTGGGAAGACTCCAAGGCGTTCCCAGGACAGCATGTCCTGGGTCTTCCTCGGGGGTCTCCTCACAGTTGGACATGCCCGAAGCGCCTCCTTAGGGAGGCGTCCAGAGGGCATCTTTACCAGATACCCGAACCACCTCAATTGGCTCCTCTTTATGTGAAGGAGCAGCAGATCTACTCCAAGTCTCTCCCAGATAACTGAACTTCTCACTCTATCTCTAAGGGAGAGTCCAGCTACCCTGCAGAGGAAACTCATTTCAACCTCCTGTATCCACAGTATCATTCTTTTGGTTACTACCCAGAGCTCGTGACCTCGTAGACAGACTGGTAAACAGAGAGTTTTGCCTTACACCTCAGCTCCCTCTTCACCACAACGGACCGGTACAGAGTCCACAATACTGCAGACGCTGCACCAATCCATCTGTCAATTTCATGCTCCATTCTTACCTCACTCGTGAACAAAACCCTGAGATACTTGAACCCTTCCACTTGAGGCAGAACCTCACCCTCGACCTGAAGAGAACAATCCACCCTTTTCTAAATGAGGACCATGGCCTCAGAGTTGGAGGGACGGATTCTCATCCCAGCCGCTTCACACTTGGCTGCGAACCGCTCCAGTAAGCGCTGAAGATCACAACACGATGACGCCAACAGGACCACATCATCTGCAAAGAGCAGAGACGGAATCCTGAGGCCACCGAACCGAAAACTCTCCGCCCCCTTGCTGCACCGAGAAATTCTGTCCATAAAAGTTATGAACAGAATCGGTGACAATGGGCAGCCCTGGCTGAGTCCAACTCTCACCCTGGAGGGGTCGGACTTACTTCCAGCAATGCGAACCAAACCTTGCACCACTTGTATAGGGACTGAACAGCCCATAGCAACAGGCCCCCAATCCCATACTCACGGAGCACGCCCCACAGTGTACCCCGAGGAACACGGTCAAATGCATTCTCCAAATCCACAAAACACATGTAGACTGGATGTGCAAATTCCCATGACCCCTCGAGGACCTTAGTGAGGGTAAAGTGCTGATCCAGTGTTCCATGGCCAGGACGGAACCACATTGTTCCTCCTGGATCTGAGGTTTGACCAACGATCGGACTCGCTTCTCCAGTACCCCTGAATAGACCTTATCAGGGAGGCTGAAGAGAGTGATACCCCTGTAATTGGAGCACACTCTCCGGTCCTCTTTTTGAAGAGGGGAACCACCAATTCAATGGCACTGCCCCCGATGTCCATACGACATCGCAAAGGCGTGTCAACCAAGACAGCCCCACAACATCCAGATCCTTAAAGAAATCAGGGTGAATCTCATCCACTCCAGTAGCCCTGCCGCCTCGGAGCTTTTTAACTACCTCAGCGACCTCAGCCACAGTTATAGATTAATCAATTCCAAAGTCCCCCGACTCAGCTTCCTCCATGGAAGACATGCTAGTGGGATTGAGAAGGTCCGAGAAGTATTCCTTCCACCTCCCGACCCTGATAAAGACATTCCTTGCATAAAGAGAAAGTAAATATTGGTAATGTTCTTTGAACTTAACCTGAGCTTGAAAATCCATCCATCCATCCATTGATCCATCCATCCTCTTTACTTGCTTCTTCCTTTTTGGGTTGTGAGGGTGACTGTTGCCCATATCCAGCAGTCACTGTGCAAGAGGTGGGGGACACCTTGGACAGGTCTCCAGTCCATCACAGGGATACATAAAGACAAACAAGACAAACAACCATTCAACTCACACCAAGAGACAATTTAGTTGCCACTAGGGATGCGCGATATAAATGGTACACGGTAGAAACGATAGAAATTTAGCCTACGATAGAGATCTGTCTTCTACCGGCTAACAGCAGAAAATCACAGTTGTCAGATTTAATCTTTACTTTTTTTTGTTTAAAACTGTGCATAAGTGGTGTTGAAGTGTACCATCAGAGTTGTCAGAGTTAATCGATTCTTTTTTTTGTGTTGAAAACTGTGCGTAAGTGGTGTTAAAGTCTTTTCTTCTAGTTTTTTTTTTTTTTGAAAGTTAAAGTAAGCGTTGGTCAGCTTTAGAGAAACCTGCCCTCTGATCTGTGAACAGAACGCTGTGTTGTGTCATTTTACTGCGAGACCCTCTGGTCAAAGCCACAGAGGAAACTGGTTGCCTTGTCAGCTCTCTTTAAAGCTGAAGGAGACACCCTCTAGTCTAGAGGGTTGGAGGGTGAAGTGTTTTCAGTGTAAAATGCTGCTCTGTTACTGTTCATTTCTTAAGTGACAATATTGGAAACTGTTAAGAGTTAACAACATATTCTTTATTTTAAAACTTATGGTTAAAACTACACAAGATATGTTTTGCACTACAAAAAAGAAGCTTGAGTTGTTAATTATTTAAAAACTCTCTGGACCTAGTAGTGACATTTTCTTAATAGAGATTATTTTGTGGTATAGCAGTTTTCAAAATAAATTATGACAAAAGGACACCCTATGCCTTCTTTTTTCATTCCTATTGCAAGTTTAATACCAAAAACATATTGCGATATACTGTATATCGTTATCGTCACCCTTCACAATACATATCGTGATATGAATTTTAGGCCATATTGCACATTCCTAGTTGCTACTTAGTCTAACATGCATGTTTTTGGTCTGTGGGAGGAAACACGGAGAAAACCCATGCATGCAAACTCCACCAGAAAAGCCCTCGGCTGGTGATCTCACTGAGAGGCAACAGCTCTGTCAACTGAGCCACCGTGCCACCTCAGCTTAAAAAAGCTTACCGGTACCTTAAATATTGACCTGAGCTCATCATTCTCTGATGTGTTATTGGAAATCACTTTAAATCCTGAAAACAGCATCAGAGTTTAAAAGTGAGGGAGGACTGAACTGATGGCAACCAGCTATTAGGTGCTTTCAGACTTCTAGAAACCTGTTCACAGTTCTTAAAATCATTTAGCCTTTTATTTATTTTGTACTGTTGACGCTGCAACTGTTTGTGATTGTTTCGGCTACATTTTTAGTGGTCTGTTTTAGCCCCTGCTTTATGGTACGTCCACACCTAAAAGCGTTTAAACTTCAAAAAAGCTCGTCACGCACGCAAGTGGACGCACTGGACCCACAGTGGTGTCCAGACCAACGCGAAACTGCGGCGGTGTGGCGGCGGGGTGTGTGGGAGGAGCTTACCGGTATACCGAGTCCTCACTGCACTCCGCCAGGCAAGGAGCTTTTTATTTCTGTCTCTGTAGAGCAGACTTGACTGGTCGTGAAGGACTTGTCGCGAACACACAGCTACAATGAGTTTCTCTTCCATAGTCCATGACTCCGCGGGTTTTTTCTGTGTCCCACAAACAATACGTCACATAGTTGCGCAATACCCGTCCCCTCGTTTCCGCGTCACATAGGGACTCTCCTCCCCCCGACTCTCCCTGATCAACCAATCAGGGAGAGTTGAACGGCGTTTGAATGTTTGAACGGCGAAATCATCAACATGTTCAAGGCGTGCTTTGGAGGCTGACGCGGGTTCACGTGCACGGAAAACGCTTTCCAGCACGCTCAACACGCACGTGACGTGACGCCTGACGCCAAGACGCGGCTGGAGGCGCGTCCCCCATTGACTTTGCATGTAAACTGGACGCTCCTGCCGTTGAAACGCTGTTAGGTGTGGACGTACCATTAGAGTATTGTTTGGATGCGACTTGTCCATACATCAGCATCTGTTGACTTGTTGAGCAAGCTTAAAGCTATTTAAACACCCACAACTTTTTCTAACTGTGTTGGCATTATTTTCTATGAGCACTTGTGTCATTGTTCTGCTTCTTAATATTTGTATCACGTGATCAGTCTCCAATGTGATAATTAACCCAAAGACAAACATCAAGCACATCACTCTGATTGCTTCATCCTCTATTGTTGTTGTTGGAAAATGCTGCTCTGACTGCCGACCGGCTTTTACGCTGACCCGGACTCTTCTGGTGGTGCAAAGAGAAGCCCCCCATAGTGGGACCAACAGTACCTCAGAGAAGCCTATTGTTCGGTTATTTCACTGAAGATCCTTTGGATAAGAACTGAAACCTGTTTTTTGCAGATGCTAAACCTCCAAATGCAACTCGACAATGTGACGGGATTCCTGGATGAAAATGAGGAGAACCTGCATGATCTTCAGTACCACTCCAGGTGACAAAACTCAACTCAAATTTGAGTGCGGACCTCTTTTTCCACACAGACGCAAAAATTTGCTAAATTATGTAATCCAATGCAAACGCCAACAACGTCTCTTAGGTATTATGAGAATCGTACAGGGGAACGTTTCTCTGCCTTGGAAAGTCGTCTGAACGCCATCGAGATGGAGATAGACACTGTCGCCTCCAGCATCAACGCCACCGTCAACCATGTCCAGAGCATGTACAAGTACATCAATGTAGAGAGTTCTTCCTGCCAGAGTCGCCTGGACAAACACACAGAGGACCTACAGGTTGGGAAGAAGGCAATAAATATAAATAACTCGCAAATATTAAACAGACTTGGAAAACCTCATTAAATGAGAATTCATGGTTTTAGATCTTTGGCCAAATCATAACCCTCGTCAAAAAGCTGACGTATATAAATTTATTTTCTGGCTGAGTGATTCATCCTCTGAATGTATAAAAAGTATAGATCTTATAAAACTGTATAAACTACATGAAATGTGATTGGGTTTCCTTCGTTGTTGGGTCAGAGCAATGATCCAGCTTTTGAGTATATCTTTGGAAATGTCTCATCTAGTCCTAAACTACCTTGGTACAAACAATATTGGTTCGTTAGTTTGGTATTTTTGAACTATAAACAGTTTGTTGAAGAAAGGTGTCAGTTTTCTTTCTTCATTGTATCCTTCTGCTGTTTTTTTTTTTTCTTCTGTAGTACATGAACGGCACAGTCTTGTCACTCCAAAACGTAGCCGAAACACTGAGGCAGCAGAACGTGCTGCTGAACTTCCGGCTGGATGTGGAAGTGATGAACTTGTCCATGGTGATGGAAGAGATGAAGCTTGTGGATGTTGTTCATACCAAGATCATAAAAAACTTCACAATTCTTAAAGGTACTGCAGTTGAATAGAAAAAGAACATTGTGGGTCATCTTAAGTTTTGAAACTCACCTCACAATATTTGAACAACAGGTGCTCCTGGACCACCTGGAGCCAAAGGGAACCGTGGTGAGACGGGGTCAAAAGGATCTGCGGGAGTGATTGGGAGCAAAGGGGACAGAGGCCCTATAGGGATTGCTGGACCTGCAGGTGCGAAAGGTTCTCTTGGCCCCAAAGGAGCACCGGGGGAACCTGGTCCTGTTGGCCACAAAGGAGCCCCGGGTATCAAAGGAGCCAAGGGATCGATTGGTCTCCAAGGCCCCAAAGGGGAAAGGGGCCAAAAAGGTGATACTGGTCTATCTGGTAACAACTGTGAACATGGGCTCACAGGGCCTCCAGGAATCCAGGGCGAGGTAGGACTGTCAGGTGCCATTGGACCACCAGGATCAAGGGGAAAACAAGGGCCACCTGGACCACCAGGCACACCTGGACCCCCTGGCTTGTCGTACACCAACGATTGCACCGACACCCCTCAGCAGCCAGCTGCCACACCTGCTGCCGGGTCAAAGAGGCAGTAGAGAGAAACACGGAATGTGACGGTGAGCGTTTGGTCCGAAGAAGCCAAGGAACTCACGATCAGACATGAACTGAAAGAATCGCTGTAATCTGGAACACAATCATTTGTTTCCGTGAGATTCTGTGAAGAACAAAAGCACCAAATCAGTTTCAAGATGGGACTTGAAAGAGGACGTCTCAAACAGACCCTCTCAGACTGAACTACTGTTGGGAACTTAAAGTACAGCTGGGCAAAAAATAGAACATTTGGGCTTTGTATGCTAGTGGCCTTAATAAAGATCATCTATCAATCAAATTAGTTTAAAAAAAAAACACACCATATCCCTTGAAGATTGTAGTATTGGAAGCAAAAATGTATTTTGAGGGATCTGTCAAACCACCAAAACTTCAACAATTGGAGGACTGTTATTGATTTGGACTGAACTACCATATTTTCTGGACTATAGGTCATAGTTTTTTGCCTAATTTGCATGCCCTGTGACCTATAGAGAGGTGAGACTTGTTTATGGATTTCCCCCCATATTTTTAGACAAATTTTTGGCTCAGATATGACCGTTTTTCATTTTGGCAAAAAATGGTGCAGTACCACTTTTGTCCGCTAGGGGACACTTCCAGAGAGTCCACCGATCGTTTCCAGCTCATATGTCCAAAAACAGCCTCCTCTGCTCGGACTGACTCTGTCGCTGCCCAGCCTCCTGCTCTGGAAGTAAGAACTACAGTTAGCTGTGTTTGTTAGCAAGATAAGTCAAGAACCACAGGACAGATTTTTATTAAACTTACAGAAAGTAATCACTGTATGGACATTTACAACTGCTAGCTTTATGAGATGTTTGAGATTAAAAAATCGATCTTTTAGCATCGTTGTTTGTTAGCGGTTAGCTACCGTAAACGGATACTATTTAGATAAATAACTCATGATCTATAGGACAGATTTTTATCAACCTTACAGACCGTAATTACTTGGTGGTCATTTACAAACTGTGACCTGTATGAGACATTTGAGCTAAAATTCGATTTATTTATAATTTATTTTCATAGCGCAGGCAACAGATTTGGAAGAAGTCAAAGCAAAACAATTTTAATCCAGCTGATTTGAACATTTCGTGAATTTATTAAAGTCCAACACCCACCATGTTTTCAAATTGCATCGCCATTAATATTTATTAGTTTATTTAAAAAAAATACAGGAGCGATTACTTATATTGTGGAGAAATAACGGTAAATGTGTTATTTCATGATTTATAGCAGATTTTAGCATGCAGCTCTGGGAAAATCTGCTCCTCTCCATATATGGGCATTCACAAGGGCATTCACGTCACCAAAGTGACGCCTTGGAGTTACAGGCGAGCGAGGAAAAGAAAAAGGAAGCATTTTTAAATATTCCCTAAAGCTGCCTGTTGATTAATCCTGCTGTCGCTCACTCATATTCTGAGCGAGCATCCACTTAGACATACTAGTTTAATTCGTTTGATCGCGACAAATTCATTCATTTCCGCATCGACTTTTTATTCTCCCCCCGTGAAAGGCATCCAGAGCCAGCCGCGCAGAGCGTTCGAGCTCCCCGCGTGCTTCCCGACCCGTGCTCCTTGCAGCTGAGGAGAGCAAATGCATACACTCGAGGGAGCAAATTACACCGGCACGAGGAACTTCAAAGGAACGAGGAACGAGGAGCCAGGGACGCGCGCGGCTCGCAGCTCGCTCCTTTGGGCAGATGAGAGCAACAACAGGTCCGCAGCGGTGTTATAAAATAAATAATAAATAAAATCAGAGCGCTGGTCCATACACACAAATGCACCAGGAAATATGCAGGAAATATGCAGTTTTCTCCTACTCTCTCTCATAAACCTCCATGGAAACTCACTCCTACCTTCTGCCTTGCTTTCTGGGTGGAGATCAATGTAACAAAAGGCATGACCCTTCGGGACTCTTCGGCCAGGTTTCCGGATTCATTCGGGAGTGTTTTTTTTTTTTTTAACCCTCGCCTGGCCCAAATGCAAAAATGAAAATAAAATTCATAAAATACTACAGTAATTCTCCAATATGGTGAATTGTTACTGTCACGGTGGGTGTTGTCCTTTAAGGCAGTGTTTTTCAACCAGTGTGCCGCGGAACAGCAGTGTGCCGCGAGAGATTGTCTGGTGTGCCGTGTAAAATTAGTAAATTATGAAATTTTTATTAACTGGTGTAATTTCCTTACCGAGCGATAGGTGGCAGTATGGAGCATAGCGTCGCACATTAAAACAAGAGAAGTAGCGGCGCATGAACGTGACGTGAGCAGTGAGCAAAACAAACCAACAGTGAGGATCTTCTCAAACAAACAGCGATGGAAAACTTTTTCAAAAGAAAAAAATACTAAATCCGGTCTGGTCCCTGGACAAAATTCTGACCCAGATGAAGGCCCAAGTGGAAATCAGAAGAAGGCAGAAACTGAACGTGAGCTTTGTGTTCATCCAAACAGGCACAGGTTTCAAGTGAGTAAAATGTAGAGAGAATGGTAGCACTGTTCAAGTGTATTTGAAGGCATGTTAAGTGCAATTTCATCCTCTTTAATTTTAAGAACACATTGTTGTGGCACTGTTTAGGTTTATTTGAAGGCATGTTAACATGCCTTCAATTTCATGTTAAGTGCAATTTGAAATAAGAAATATAAAACATGATAAAAAATACATTTAGTGTTCATTTCATTCCTATTCAAGACACTTTGATAAGAATGACTATATATTTAATATAGGCGGATACAGTGTATCTTTGTTTACAATTTTGGTTTGTGGTGTGCCTCGGGATTTTTTCAATGAAAACACTGTGCCTTGGCTCAAAAAAGGTTGAAAAACACTGCTTTAAGGAACGGTTAAGCTCAGGAACCCTTGTGCTATAATGTCAGCTAAGAAATATATTTTTTAAAGCATTTATTTAGCTAAATTTTAAGAAAAAAAGCTGCCCCACCCACGCGCATGCACATGGCAAAACTACTTTTTAAAATCCAGCTGATTTGAACATTTCGTGAATTTATTAAGGAAAAGTTCAGCTAAGACACATCTTTGCTATAATTTTCAGCAAACAAATAATTGTTTTTACCGTGTTAATCTTGTAAAGTCCTTCCGTGCTCGCTCGCTTCTGTGGCCGCCATATTCAGCAGGGCAAATGAGGCACTGACACGTCGCGTAGCGGTGACGCATAATAGATGCGACCTAAATAAAGGTGCGATCTGTTTATGGATTTTTCCAATTTATTCCCAATAATTGGACAAAGCGACCTATAGAAAGGTGCGATCTATCAGGTGGAAATTACGGTAGTTTGGTTTCCTTTCAAACTGGTCACACATTAAATAGTCTCATGTTACTCAATGAACACAAACAATAATTTGTTTTGTATATTACTGGCACATCCCTGCCCAACGACTGGCACTTTTTTATCAGGTCATAAAAAGAGGAAATTAATGACAGTTTTCAGAGCAGGTACTCTGAAGACATTTTTATTAACGGGCTCTTGGTTAAAAAAAAAAGTAACTAAATAGTTGGTCAGAAAATGAAAATAAATACATTTTCAAGTAAAAATAATGGGAGTTCATCAACATTTCTAATTAATTTTTAATTTGTCAAAAATAAATGGTTAAGACAAACCTTATGCATAAAGAAAATAAATTTTCAGATTAAGAGGGCAGACCACGAGAATGTGCGTCCGTGATTAAAATCTGGTTTGTTGTATCCATGTAGCTGGTGAGGAGTCAATTGTATGAGAAATGCACAAGTTGAATCTAAATTCAAGGCAGCACAGATCACAAAGTTTGCTTTAGTTAGACCAGCTTGAGACAGGTGGTCCACCTCCTGCTCATGCCCAAAGCTAACGAGAGCGACGTCAGCTGCCAGAAAAAAACACGCAAGTCATAAGAAACTCAAGATGTCCTGAACTTGTAAATTTGTAAATATGAAACTAAAGGCAAACCACCAAAGTTAATTAACTTTTCTTAGAAAAATCACTATGAAGAGTCTTGTTTAAAGTTATTCATTTATATTTCAAAATAAAAGTTTTGCAAAAGGGGGAAATATAGATTTTTGTAATTTGTTATGAAATGCGACTGGCTTGCATTGAACTTCAATAAACGCCCTTGACAACACTTTGTCTTATTGATGTCTTTCTGTAAGTCCTAAGATGACATTGTTGGACTCTTAGGAAGAGAGTGGACTTCTCATTAGATCATTACTCCTCCGATTGGACTCTGTTCTTTATTTAGCTGGTTGTTGTAGTTCTTAGGAATAATTTTTAGATGTTAAATATAAAAGTTACACAAACTAAAAGACATCCCTGGAAGGTCCTGAACGAGTCAGACGTTTTAATATATGAATGGTTAAAATTAGGCATGCACAATATTGGATTTTTGGCCGATATGTTAAAACTTATTTTGCCAATAGCCAATGCCAATATTTTTTATACAATTCAAGAATATTGTGCATCCCTAGCTAAATTAGCTGAAAGCTTGCTGAAGTAGCTACAAGCTACTTGAAAACCCTGTGCTCTTTTAAATCTATTTCAGCACAGTTGCTTGGTTTTAGCTACTGTTTTGCTGGTTACATTTTTTAAATTACTGTTCAAAAAAAATGAAACTTTTGGCTACTTGTTATTTTTTGCAACTGTTTTTGAACTTTTGGCTACTGTTTTGCTAATATGAGTGTTTAGCTACCATTATGCTAACTTTCTACTGTTTTGCTATTTTAATTTTTATCAGTTTTTAGTTTTCAGCTACTGTTCTAATAATTTTAGCTTTTTAGCTACTTCTATTTTTGGACCTTTGATATGATGCGTAACTATTACAAAGTTGTTGTTTTTTTAAACAACCGGGAGCAGTTGATTAACATCTCAAAAACTCAAATAACTCAAATAAAGCCACACATCCCAAATGAGTTGAAAAGGAGGCACCACGGATGCATTCCTGTCTATCTGGCGACAGCGCTCCAGTGCATGACTGCCGAGATCCTGGAGCTGGCGGGAAATGCTGTTCTGACAGCGGGAGGACCGGGATCAACCCCTGGCACCGGCAGCTGGCTGTTCGTAGCGAAAATGAGCTCAGCAGGCTGCTGAGAGGAGTGGCCATCGCTCAGGGAAAAGTCCTGCCGGGCATTTGGGCGGTCCGGCTGCTCGTGAGGAACGAGAGGCCTGCCAGGTCCGGGTGGACGGATCGGCATCTGTGGCCTGTTTCTTCGGATCTGCTGTGGGATGGACTGCTGCGGGTGATCCTTCCTGCCCACAGCCATCAGCATCTATAAAAACTCTTTAATGAAACCAGGATACTGTAACGAGTTACAATAACATTTAATTTCCCTTCGGGATTCTTAAATTATTTTTGACTTAATTTTGAATTGAAGTACGTAAAGTTTATCTATAAAGCACCTTTCGTATACAGGTAGTCCTCGACTTACGACTAAGTTCCGTTCCTACATGGCGTCGTAAAGAGAATTTCGACGTAACTTGAAACATACGTCCAAACTGCACCTTATACGTACAGTACTGCATTTTACCAAGCACTTAGCCTATCCTAACACAGTACCCTACATAATTATCAAAAAACACATACATTTCAGAGCCATAATGAAGGAGAAAAAAGAGTTAATTTCCTACTCTGGAATGCTGGTGAAGCCATTTCCTCCGTTTCTCCCTCCCTCCTCCGGATTCTCCATTCGTTTACGTTGTAAAACCGCCGTCCATAAAACCGCTACTTTTCCACAGCTGCTGCCTGTTGCTGCCTGTCCAGCTTGGTCCAACAAGTTTTGTTTTGTTTTTTCAATGTCCAGCAAACCAGACTTAGCTTTTTTAGAGAGTACAGGCAGCTGTAGCCTCCAAAGCTAGCAAAACAGGAAAACGGAAACTGCGTAAATCGGCTTCAAAATAAAAAATTTCAATATATATATATACAGGTAGTCCCGGACTTACGAGCACTCCGGACTTACGAGCTGGCGAACGAGCAGTAAATTTGTAAAGAACATACAAAAAATACAGCACTTTTATGTGTTTTTAGAAGAAAGTGTGTTAGCTAACCGTTTGGAAACAAGTTTCTGAGCATGTTTATGAACTAGTATGAACGTTTGTGATGAAAAGCGAGTGTTCGTAGTAGCGCTAGCATAAATTTTCCGACTTACGACCAAAATCCGGACTTACGAGCAACACGTGTTTCGGGTTCCGACGTACGAGATTTCGTGTTACGAGACAGTCGTAGGAACGGAACTCGCTCGTAAGTCGGGGACTACCTGTATATATATATATAGTATATATATA
>JBBPBX010002189.1:17720-29060 GCA_038048925.1 Garcialebias charrua | reverse complement strand
TCAACCTTTATTTAAACAGATAAGTCACAGTGAGCCTCGAAGACTCATTTACAAGTGAGATCTGTTGGACAGACAATAAAAGTGGTGAAAAATGACACATATAGGGTTTGGAGACAAAAAAATTCCGAACACATTTTTGACCTTCAGAGGTCGAAAATGTGGTAATGAAAATAAATCTCACACAAGCACATAATGACGGCAACATTACGCAGAGGGCGGGGGAGGGGGACTCAAAGGCGGTGAGCATGCCAGCCCATGCGTGTCATAACCACGAAACGTCATAACTCAAGACCGTCGTAAGTCGAGGACTACCTGTATAAGACATCACAGGGTGCTTCACACTAAAAGCAGTAAAATATTACACCAACATACATAAATCATGGAAAAATACAGGTAAAACACAACAAAATTCAACATCTGAGTAAACGCCTGTTTATGAAAGAATGTCTGCATGTGGTTTTTAAATGCATCAATACAATCTTGGCTGCGTAAAGATGGAGGCAGAGCTTTCCAAAGTTGGGGCTAACTGCTGGAACGATGGATCTCTGCGTAAGAGGATCTGGGTGTCTGCGTTTATGTAGGCTACCTGTTTCCTGCCTTCCTCAGGGTTCTTCACCCGTGTAATCAGCTCCTGCCTCTGTCACCTGTTCCTTGTTGTCCTTCCCCAGGTGTTTGTGATTAACCCTTCGTTAGCGTCACTATAAGTTCTGCGTCTCATCGTCTTTCTGTCTGTGGATTGTCCTGTCTGGGTGTCATGCTCTACTCTCTCTGTGCCTCCAAGCCCATTCATGTACGTTTTGCTGTCAGCCTTCAATAGTATTCTTTATTTTAATCCTTGAGAGTCCTGTCTGCATCCTGGCTTCACCTAAACATCAGATCATGACACTGTGAGATCTGAAATGGGAGCAGCACCACCAACAACCTGTGACCTGATGACCTTAACCTGCGAGTCGGTGTGTGGAGCTGAACCAAGTCATAGACGTAAGAACGTGATTTTTCATGTAAGGCTCTAAATGTTAAAACTAAAATGTTAACTAATTTTAACTGGGAGCCAGTTAAGGGAAGCTAAAACTACGAGCTACTATTGTTTTAGCCTTTGGTTATTCTAGCTTTTTTGTTTGTTTGTTTTTTTTGTTTTAGCTTTCTGGTACTGTTTTCCTGATTGCTTTAAGAGTTTAACAATGTCTTGCTAATATTAGCGTTTAGCTTTGCCATAACTAATTTTAGCTTCTTTTTTTTTAACCAACAAATCAGTTTCAGCTGCAACAAGCTTCAGTGTTCACGCTGCATTTTTGCAAAGTAATCCGTTTTTTCCTTTAGTTTTCACTGTGCTGTTGAAAATGTAGTTGTTTATCTTTAAGCATGCTGAATATAGGCACGTGGTGTTATCTCTGAGCTCTTGTGTGAGAACAGACTAAAACAGATGTGGAGGGAAACAAATGACTGCCGTTTTGCAGAAGAATTCACCAACCTCCTGCTGATTTGACTGTTTACAGCTTTTTCCCTCCACCATGATGAATCTGTTAAAGAAACCTGATCTGGAACAAAAACATCCCCCACAGAGAATGCACCTGACTCCTGCAGCTGCACGATAAATCACTGGCTGTTTTTAATCACGCAGATCTGGAGCAAACATATGACATTTCTTTGGTTTCTGAAATTAAAGAAAAAGAAAATGGGCAGGATTTTATGCCTCACACTACTCAGAAAAGCTACAAGTTCTGCTACCTTTAGCTTTCAATTTAGGCTATGCTACGTTTAGCTTTTAGCTATCGTTCTACTCTTGGTTAAGTTTAGTCTTTTGCTACTGTTTTGCCATATTCTCATCTCCAGATTGGAGCAGTGGGTGGGCATCACTGGCTCAGCTCTGCAGTGGTTTAGGTCCTACCTTTCCAACAGAGGTATCAGTGTGATGATGGATAATTTTACCTCTGCCTCTGCTGCCCTCCCCTGGGGTGTACCCCAGGGCTCCATCCTTGGTCCTCTCCTCTTTTCGCTTTATCTTCTGCCACTCGGTTCTATTTTCAGAAAGCATGGTGTGCAATTTCATTTATATGCGGACGACTGTCAAGTCTCATTCATTCATTCATTCATTCAACCTTTATTTATACAGGCTAGCCTCATTGAGTCACGGGGACTCATTTACAAGAGGGACCTGTCTCACTCACACCAAACAACCATCCACTCTCACACTCACACCTAGGGTCAATTTAGAGTCACCAATCAGCCTAACATGCATGTTTTTTGGTCTGTGGGAGGAAACCGGAGTACCCGGAGGAAACCCACGCATGCACGGGGAGAACATGCAAACTCCACCCAGAAAGGCCCCGGACCGGGATTTGAACCGGCAACCTTCTCGCTGAGAGGCAGCAGCTCTACCAGTTGTGCCACCGTGCTACTTCCCTTTAAAACAAAATGGCTCCACACAGTCTCTCCTGGACTGTCTTGGTGACATTAGAGGGTGGATGGCACTTAATTTCCACCATTTTAATGAAAAAAAAAAAAAAAAGACTGAGGTTATGGTCTTTAAACCCAGTGGTCCTAACAGTCTCCCAACTTTGATTTTTCCGCTTTGGCCCCATATGAAAAATCGATTGTGACAAATCTAGGAGTGAAAATGGACCCCTGCCTGAAACTTGACTGTCAACAGCATGGTTAAGTCCTCTTTCTTTCAACTAAGGCGCCTGTCAAAAATCAAGCCCCTCCTTTCTAGGCACCACTTAGAGACAGTAATCCATGCTTTTATTACTTCACGGCTAGATTATTGTAACTCTCTTCTGATCAGAGTTAGCCAGGCCTCGCTCTCACGGTTGCAGCTGGTACAGAATGCTGCTGCACGATTTTTGACTGGTACAGGCAGACGTGAGCACATCACTCCAGTTTTGGTGTCCCTTCATTGGCTTCCTGTCCAGTTTCGAATCCATTTTAACGTTTTATTGATAGTTTTAAACATTTATCATATAAAACTTATTTTATTAATGTACTCTAACAAAATCATTACTCAACTCTCTTTCTAAATTCTCTCTGTATGTAACGAAGATTTATCTAAAGAGTGCGTGCATTTGTCTCCTTGACACAGAACAAGGACGCTGGTTGGGCCAGCTTATGTTTGATTACAGATAATGTTCTGACATCACGTTCTGCTTTGTTTTTGATATTACGTTCTTGTATGTTCATGTGCCATCTGAATCTCACCTTGTCCTACTTTTGAGAGAATAAAATCTCAGCACGCGCTGACCAATTCGGACTTGCTTCAACCACGGTTGAGCTCTGCTCCAAGCGAGTTTGAAGTGATATCCCCTTTGCAAAGTGTGACTAAATTATAATAATTTCTTGTTTCTTTGTGTGGTTCTCGTTCTAGGTGAAGATGTATGTGTTTATAGTTTGTTTTTAAGTCTTTGAATGGTTTTAGTCCCTCTTATCTGTCTGAAGTGCTTCACCTTTGCATGCCATCGTGTGCTCTTAGATCCTCTGACCAGATGCTTTTAGCAGTCCCAAAAACCTTTTATGAATCCAAAGGAGACAGAGCCTTTTCAGCGCTGTCTCCTAAATTGTGGAACGAGCTGCCACTGAAGGTCAGGCAGGCCCCATCAATATCTGTTTTTAAAACGCATTTAAAAACACTTTTTTTCTCCATTGGTTTTTAACCTAGAGTGAGTTCGCATCTCTGTCTTAATGTTGCATTCTTTTACTTGTAATTTTCTGATTATTTTATATGATTGTTTTTATCGTTTTGTGCTTGTTTTGTCTTTGTACAGCACTTCGGACGGCTGATATGTTGTATAGTGCTTTAGAAATAAATTGGTATGGTATATTAACCTTTTAAACTTAATTTTCTTTAGGATCAGTTTAGCTAATCTGCTACATGTACATTTTGCTCGGCTGCCTTTAGCTTTTTATTTTGCACATTTTGACCATTCCGTTTAATTTAGCCTCTGCTCTCTGGTCATTTTAGCTTCCGTTCTCCTCATTTTAGCCTTTAGTTCGGCTCGTTTTACCTCCTGTTCAGCTCATTTAGCCTCTGTGCCAGTGGATCTACTTAAACTGAACGTTGCATAACTCTGAGAAACGAGAAACGGCAACAGAAGTTAAATGTTGGAAATCTCAAGAAGCCTAAACAGAAGCGTCACGGGAGGGTTTGGCATGTTTAAACCCAAACCAGCAGAAATCCTGCGTCCAGGTGTGGCCTGTCTGGAACATCTGACAAACTTTACAGACATTTTAGCTTTTCACACATGTATTATTTCCACAAAAAGAGAGAAAAAAACTTTTAGATTGTGCTTTTTCCCCTTCTGGAAATCATTTCTGAAGGGATGTAACACCTTTTTTCCACATCGGCACACACTGACTGTGGGCGTCTTTGTGGTTTAGTGGAGTGTGTGAGTGTGTTACGTCCCAACAGGAGCCGGGCTTTCTGCTGAATCAGTGATGCAATACTCCTGCACTGAGCACTGTAATAAACTGTTACTGGTTTAGACAATAAACTGGTGTTTTGGGTTTACAGATAAGTTTATAGACTATAGTTCAGATTTGACCACAAAGCGGTTGGTTTAAACAGTGTTTTGTTTTCTTAGTTTAAAACTGTTTAAAAAAGTTGTTTACTTGTGCCATAAACATGGTTGGAAACTTGTGGAAGCTTGACCAATCCCTTGGAAACCTTAAACAGGTAGATGCAAAGTTTTAAAATGCCTTAAGGATTTATTTTATTTTGCTTTACAGTACAGTATAAGTTTAAAAAAAAACTTTGATTCGTAAAACATCACATGAACTTTTATAGTTTTGTTAACAATTAAATGTTGATCATCTCGCTGTAACTGAATTATCTTCACATTTTTACAATTATTCAGCGTTATGGAGGTGTTCACAAAACCCAGTGGATAAACTCAAAGCAGGGTGTGGAGTCCGTGTGTGTCTGTTAGCACAATATCTCATGAACCAGTGGAGAGATTTTCATGAAACGTTCTCAAAGTAATCATATCTGTTTAACTTTTAAAGGGCCACCGTAGCTAATTGTTTTTCACCATTCGATAAATATCTCCCAAGTTTTTCAGTTTGACGGATATTCAGCTAAAATGTGATGTAGCAAAACAATCGACTGGTCACTATTGTAGGTTGGACCCAGGATATACAGACTTACTCTGGGAGCTCAAGTAAAGTAAAAACTAGGGATGCACCACATTTCTCACTTCCGATCCGATACCGATACTTATTAACTGAGTATCGACCGATACCGATACTTAGTTTTTTCAGCTTTAGCTGGACAAACTATTGGTTATAACTATTTGTTATACCGGTAATGGGAAAGACAACAAAATCCACTCTCTTATTGGTTAAGGGGAGTGGCTGTGTTGTCTTTCCCATCATGCTTAGCGCTTTTTTAGTTTTTTCAGCTGCACCATGAGTAAGGAGGACATGTGCGTGGTATACTTGCCTCCTGTCTTGTGTGCTGTTAAAGTCAGTGGGTTCCCTATTGTAAGGCTTAAGAGTGTCTTCATTGGGTTTATCTCACACAATGTTAAGAAGGGCAGTCACAGAATGTGATTGAACACAAGTGCTCTCTGAAGCTGGATTGGAAAAGTATCGGCAGGTTGGATCCGATACCCGATACTTGAATAATGCTGGCATCGGATGCCGATACTGGATCGGATATGCCCCATCCCTAGTAAAAACAGAACTTTAAGTACTTTGTACTTCCTGTAAACACTCGGAGGGGAACACCGAAGGGAGCTGGACCTAGAGCGAGAACACAATATGCTCCACCGAGGAGCGTGTGAAGATAGAGCAGCTACATGGACTGGAGCTGATGAGCGAAGTGGCTGCAGCTGAGACGGAGAACAGATGTAGATGGGCGTGGCATGACTGAATGGAAAAACACGGCGAGGTAAAGCAAAGGGAGGAACAGAATTTATGTGTTAATTAACCTTTATTTAACCAGGCAAATCCCAAAGAGATCACAGAGCTCTCTTGCAATGGAGGCCTGGGCCTGAAGCAGACTAACATGCATGTTCGGGAGGAAACTGGACCCAGAGAAAACCCACGCAAGCACGAGAAGAACATGCAAACTCCACAGAAAAAGACCCCATGTCCAACCTGTGATTGAACTCAGGACCTTCTTGCCACTGAACCATTGTGCTGCCAAGAAACTGACACAAGAGAAACACAAAGGACCAGAATAAAGCCCGGAACTCACGAACAGAGTAGTCGTGTTAACATGCGCAAAATTCTTTGATCGGATTGAAATGTATTCCAATGAAATGATCCAAATGTCTCGTTTACACAGGCACGATTCAATCCCGACGAGCGCTCGCATGCAGCGAGCTTTTATTCAGAATAGAAGTACTGACATGCGCAGAGTGGTAAACTTCCCTTAAAGATGCTATACAGTATGTAGTTTTTGGAACACGCTGGAACTTGGAAAGATTTTGAACAGAGACACGTTTCTGGTCCCTCCCCCTTGCTCTCGGCTGAACTTCAGCTCCGCCTCCACTGCATGTCCTGTCTCAGCCGCTGCAATGTTCTGTGTTTATATGTTAATAAAACATTCTATTATATGTTAATAAAACGTTCTAAAAAATAAAATAAAAACATGGAGCGCTGGTCCAGCACACCAGAACACCAGGAAATCTGCAGAGCCTCGCGCAGCCACGTTGAACCCGAGTTTAATTCGCTCGTGACAAATTCATTCATTTCCTCATCATTTCAGTCATGGAGTCAGCGGAGGAGGAAGCGATCACTTGACTTTTGGCAAAAAAACAAAAGAAAAGTCCAGATCAGGGATGAAGAAGGGGAATTTAATACATTTGTGTCACATACAAAACAGTCCTGCATTGCTTTGCAATCCTTTGAACGAGAATATGCGCGCTGGCTGCGGGCTGGGACAGGCGGGGGCGTGGGTTAGGGGCGTGAGAAGCTCTGTTTTTATTGGCTGGTTAAAAACTCTGTTTTTATTGGCTGGTTAACGGCGGGTCACTGTGGGTTTTTAGAAATGCTTTTAGTACCACCTGGAGAAGCAAGGGGACTATAGTTTTTTTCAGAGATTACTTGTCTAACATCAGTCTCGTCAGGAGATAGTGACAGAGTGAAGAAATATGTTAAAAATATATTTTTAGAAAAGTTACATATAGCAGCTTTAAAAAAAAAAAAAAAAACAGAATAAGAAGTTCTACTTCCGTGATGAGCGTGAACAAACCTGAGCGCCCAAAATGGACCCGCGCCAGGTTTTAATGATTGTGGAGACGTTACTGCGCTCCCTGACTGAGCTGTAGGTGATGCAGATCATTGTGAGATATTTCAAAGTTTCTATTAATGTTGTCGCTCACCGACCAGTTTTACTTCCCCGACATATTAGCATCCAGCCAGGTGGAAATACGTGAGGTAGACAAAGGTCGCACATGCGCAGTCAGGTCAGTTTTCCACAATCGGAATAAAATGATCAGATTAAGTGTTTACATGAGCACCGTTCTTATTATGAATCGTCATAAACCACGCCTCTCATTCTGATTACAAATTCATTCGGATTGAGCTGAATCAACAAAGAATAATCCGAATGGGGCGTTTACAAGACGCATTTTTATTCCAAATGGCCGTTTAACCTGATTACTTATGTCCATGTAAACATGGCTATTGACCAAAGAGGGTCAAATAAAACTATCAACCCAAAAGACTATCAGAAAACAGCTAAAAATCACAGATTCCGAAAACCTTTTTTAAAAGACCATTTAATTAAGTCTTCATAAAAACTCCTGATGTTGTGTTTCATCCTCACCATCAGCTTCAAGTGTCTCTGTTTGGACTATAACCCTAATCTTTGTAATTTATAAATGATGATCTCTTTAATTATGAGACAAAATGGGATGAAACGGGAAGGTAATAAACCAAATTCCAATTTTTTTTTATGTTTTCCTGCACCAATATTAAAAAAAATTTTTTGTCAAAGACTGAATCATTTAGGTGCTGCATTAAGATTTTAATTATTTAGAGAACCAAAGGTTTCTTAATTATTTCAAAAAGCAAACTAATTACATGAGCTATGTCTGTTTTTTTGCTGTAGCAGCATGTGGTCCTCCTCAACTCAAACAAGAAGAGGTTTGCATTAACTCCATCAGTCACAGCTGTTTTCTGTTTTAGGACGGTGGAGGAGAAATATCGAGATAAAATCATCTCAACTGTCAAGGTTCTGTTGCTCTGGTTAGTTTTAGTATATCTGCTGTCAAAGTGTAAAACTTCTTGAGTACCGTATTTTCTGGCGTATAAGTCGCTACAGCGTATAAGTCGCATCAGTCCAAAAATGTTCAATAAATTGAAGAAAGAAAAAAAAGTTGCTTCGCCATATAAGTTGCATCTATTATGTGTCACTGCTGACCCCCGGGAAACATGGGTCGGTGTTCTGCCAACAATCGATTGGCTGCCAAATGGCGGCCATGGGAGCACACACGGGAGGACTCGCGGTTGCAGTTCTTTGAAATTTAACAAGATTAACACCTAAAATCAATTGTTTATTTGCTCGATATTATAGCAAAGGTGTCTCAGCTTAACTTCTCCTTAATAAATGCACTTTAATGGTCAAAACGGCTTGATTTTTGCCTGGACAGTGCAGCGAAATGAGGCTACCCCAAGCTGTCGCTGCTCCGTCGCCGGAGTGGCGCACCGCTGCAGAGCCTTCCTCCCTGCTCCAGCGGTGGAGGAAGGCTGTAGAGCCAGAGCCGCGATGGATGGATGGATGGATGGTGCATCACCGTGGAGGCAATACGCCTGGCGGGAGCCAGCCAGAAACAAGGGGTAAGGTTCCCCATGAGGGGGAATCCTCCGCCGCTGTGCGGCTGTCCCTTCCGCTGGGTTGAATCCCCCGGGAAGACTGCACGGACCCCACCCATTTACAAACTTTCTTTCTGCGGCTCAATTACCGTTTTGTGCTGCATATTTTATTACCTGCAGTTTTGTAATCTGCAAAATAGGATTTTCTGTTTGGGGCATTTTACTTGAGACAACTGAGCAAAACTTAAGTACAGGTAAGTGTTTGTGTGTGTGTGTGTGTGTGTGTGTGTGTGTGTGTGTGTGTGTGTGTGTTGGTGGGTGGTAGCGGTAGTGGTCAAAAGCCTAGAGGGCCCTCTCGCGCCTCTAGCGGCTGCACATGGTAATGTTTCATCTGGTTCATGTCAGAATTAATGAAAGGGTCAGATGTCAGCCAAAAATTGTGTTTTGAATATGTAAAAATAAAAAAAACTTATATAAGTCGCAGGACTGACAAATTTATGCATAAAACCTGCAACTTATATGCCGGAAAATACGGTAATTTGTGCGTCTGCGGTTTTTTATAAGCAACAGTGAGATCTATTACTATTTATGTTGTTGAATAAGTTTAATTCATAATTAACAAGGGATGTGTCAGTTTAAGTTTCTTCATGTTACATTCGTGTGTTTTTCTGTTTGTTTTTGGTTTCCAAGTTATTTGTGCACAGTTTGTTTCATTGCCTCTCGTGTTTCCAGCTCAGCCGCTTTCCCTCAGACAGTGATGACCTTTAGCCTTTATTCCAAGTTCTGCCTCACCTACTTACTTACACCTGTTCCCTATTATCAATCAGCCCAGCTGTTTCCACTCTTCTCATCAGTCCTTATAGTCCTCCAGTCTTCACCATAGCTGCAGAGTGGGATTGTGTTCGCTTCACGACACGGATCATTCTCCTCTGGGCTTTTCACCTTCAGTTTTTAATTCTCGTTGCTGCTAAATCAGCCTTTTGTTTTTTGTTAATGCATCAATGGTTTATTTTTACTGAAGCTTTTTGTGTCCAGTCTGTAATTCTGGTTCCAATACCTACAAACCACGACATCTGGCAGCTTCTCAACTGACAAATTAACCATAACAAATATATTTTGATGTAAAAAAAAAAAAGAATTGGGATACATTGACAACTGAACCATTTACGTTTATGTTGTCCGACTCTAAATGTTGGTACATTTTTAGAAGGAATATTTAAAAAAAATAAAGTTTATGTTAACGTGGTTTCCTGCAGAAAAAAGTGACAATGAACAGAATAAATATTTACATTCCATCAGGTTGTGTGATTTCAGTTGCTAAACGTGAAATAAAGTGGGGTGTGACACAAAGAGACATTACCTAACCGACTAACACAAACACAAATCGCACTCGGCTCACAATTTGAGACGTTAGCTAACTGCTGACCTGACGTCCCACAAAGAGCTCGTTCCAGCTGAACAAACACTCTGGACCTTCCAGCCTGGCATGTCTCTTTCTGTGTGTGACGATGAAATAACTTTTTTTTTTAAATGTAACTGTAAAAACAAACAGTTCGTTGGTAATGTTGACGTACAAAAAAAGAAAGTGACAATAAGTTGAGACTGTTGTACTTTTTAAATGATCATTCTCAGGTTGAAGATGGCTTTTGTGTTACATTTTGCTAAGTTCATCTTTTAATTTTAATTTTAGTTAGCCTCAGGCTTGTTTTCTTGTTCGGCTCTTCTTCTCACAGTACACCTGCTTATGTTTTAATGATGATCACGCCTGCACCATCTTCATTTTGTTTATTAACGTCCAGGTTTTGCTACGTTGTTTAAGTTTAGTGGGGTTTACATTCTTATTTTTCCCTGCTAGATTTTTTTTCTTTGTGTCCGAATGCCGTGCTTTCAGTTTTATACTTTATTTTGTGCTTCACCGGACTGCATTTTTATCCGTATTGTTCTATTTATGCATGTGTCTGTGTATTTGTCAGTACTTTAGCAAACATGTCACATGAATCACTAGTATTTAATGAATCTTGCAGAAAGTATCAATTGGGTCGACGTGTAGAATCAATCACCTTTTGGAGATGACCTGACTCAAAATGGCGCCGTAATGATCAACACAAAACTGTAAGTCATTATTTTTTTCTGTAATGCAACGAAAACTGGGTGTGGTAGTAGCCCAAAGTCATATTCAACACATGCACTGAGCAGATAGTGGGAGATCAGATGAATTAAACTAGAGAAATTGCATTTCCTGTGAAAATGCAGTGTAACTGCTTATCGCTGAAGAACTTGCTAAAAAGACAGCTGAAATTATTTATTTTTTTAAATCATGCCCAATTTTAGCTGGAAAGAAAGAACAAGCCTAAATTAGCAGAAGAAAACAAAATAATGCATAGTTGCTGAATTAGGTTTAAATAAGTAGAAATGAGAACAGGAATTGTGAAATTAGCTTAAAAAAAGCTTAAATTGGCTAAATAAATTGCTTGAAAGTAGCTGAGAAGGCAGAAAGAAGCTTAAACTATCAGAAGGTAGTGGAAAGAGCTGAAATGAGCTAACAAAATGTGGAATTAGCTGTAAAAAGCTAAAATCCCCCCCCCC
>JBBPBX010002188.1:54967-93183 GCA_038048925.1 Garcialebias charrua | reverse complement strand
ATTGTCAGACAGTGAAGTTGCAAACAGGACCAGCCAACTTAAATTAGATTTGCATAACAAAGTACACAGACTGCTTTAACTTAAAATTTTAATCAGTAAAATTATAATTCCAAACCTGGAACTGGAACAATGGTCCAACTTTCAGCTTAGTCAACATGTCTTTAAAACGGGTCTTCTATTTTCTGTTACCAAAATAATAATAATAATAATAATAATAATAATAATAATAATAATAATAATAATAATAATAATAATAATAATAATAATAATAATAATAATTCATTCATTCAACCTTTATTTATACAGGCTAGCCTCGTTGAGTCACGGGGACTCATTTACAAGAGGGACCTGTCTCACTCACACCAAACAACCATCCACTCTCACACTCACACCTAGGGTCAATTTAGAGTCACCAATCAGCCTAACATGCATGTTTTTTGGTCTGTGGGAGGAAACCGGAGTACCCGGAGGAAACCCACGCATGCACGGGGAGAACATGCAAACTCCACCCAGAAAGGCCCCGGACCGGGATTTGAACCGGCAACCTTCTCGCTGAGAGGCAGCAGCTCTACCAGTTGTGCCACCGTGCTGCCCAAATAATAATAATAATAATAATAATAATAATAATAATAATAATAATAATAATAATAATAATAATAATAATAATAATAATAATAATAATAATAATTATAATTATAATAATAATAATAATACCAGTAATAATACCAGTAATAATACCAGTAATAATAATAATAACAATAATAATCTGTTAAATATAACATGGGAAACAGGTTTAAAAAAGTTGATTTTATCAAAACACCATACATTTGACATGTTTTTCTTTATTGCACTTTATTTTAAAAGGTTATAAGTGACAAGATTCATACATTTAACGTTTTTATGTTCATCAGTATTTTATCTGTATTTTCAGCATGTAGTTTGTGTTGTTTAAAACTCTGTTTTTCACTTTTTGTTGGTTACCGACATCTACAGGTCTGGGCAAACAAAAATATATCATCAATGTCTTATATCTGCAGTAAATGGAAACAGAGTTTTTTGTTTGTTTGTTTCCTTCTTGGTTATATAAATTTTTAAAATGCAGCAGGTTTATTAGATTTTAAAAGCTAGAATATAGTTAAAGTTAGCATGTTCTGAATTGGTGCATGTCAACACAGTTAGCTACAGCATGTTAACCTGACGGTTGAAGAACTTACATGAACAGCATGTTAGCACTTTGTTAGCATGTAGCCACAGCCATTCACATGGTAGTTTTTAAAAAGCACATATTAACTTGTACGGTATATAGACATGCATACCTGTATGACTGTGTGTGTGTAAAACACTCTGTACACAAGCTTTTTTTTTATTAATCAAAGTCTTTATTGATTTTTCAACATACAAATAAAAACAAAAAAGAGAACACACAGAACAAAAAAAAGCCTCCCACCTCTCCCCTCCCGTACCGGATCAGTCACACACACAAAAATAAACTAAACAGGCATTGACATGTTTTCCACATACAACTTAAAGGGCTGCCAAGTGTCCCAAAATCTTTAACAGAACCCTTCAGGGTATATCTGATTTTTCTAAATGAATAGGACACATTATCTTATCCAATGAACATGCTGGGGCTTGTGGGACCTTCTAACTTCACAAACCAAGTCTTCTGACCCGAAGAGAGCCAAAAGCAATCACATCCTTCTCGTACTTGCTGAAGGACGTATCCACAGGAACTACCCCGAACAGTTAGATGAATGGTGATGGGTGTGCAGTTTTCCCACGTATCCCAGAGGGAAGGTGTCAAAAATAGGTCGCCCGTAGGTCTGCAGTTTGGGACAGATCCAAACTGTATGTAGGAGTGTAGCTGGAGTCTGTTTACAACAATTACAATGCAGGGTCCAGGTTGGCTTTGATCTTGGACAGCTTGTCTTTTGGCCAGTGCAGCTGGTGCACTAACTTGAAATGAATTACAGCATGTCTCAGACAAACTGAGGATGAGTAAATGTTCTTCGTGATTCACAACAGAGCTAGCTTTTAACATTGCAGGCTGGCCACGATAACTGGATTTTTCATCGGAGCCTCTCCTGCCCAGTGTACGTGCGACTTGTCCAGCTTCAGCACCTCCAATAGCATCTTGGCTATCACTGTAGGGATGCACAAGTTCTGCGATTCAGGAACTCCAATAATCCCAATACAGTGTTGTGCCTTTTCATATTCCCTTCCATAGATTCAAATTTTTTTCTCGGCCATCCACCTCATTTTTTTTTATTCCACCATGGTCCCACACAGAGCTTCTACCTCATCTGAGCTTAAAGACATCTTGCTTTCAGCACCTGTTATACTTTGCTTGACGTGGTCAAACCCTGCTCTGAGGGCCGCGGTGGCATTAGCAAGCTCCACTATAACTTCCTGCAGCTCGCTATTAATAAAATTAAAATCATCTGTCAGAGCTACCTTCATCTCCATCCTAATTACTGTTGTGTCTTCAAATTTAATTGAAGCCAGAATGTCGGACTTCGGAGCCGGTTCAACTGTCTCTCCAGAGCCTGGCGAAAGCGGGGCCAACACACCTGCTGCTCCACCTACTGGTCTGGCATCACCGGAGTCCAAGGCTGTGTCCACAGGCCACCTGGGCAAAGATCCCGCCATTTTAGTTTTTTCAGTTTTTTTAGTTTAGAAGTCATATTACAGCTCCGTTAAATCAATCCTGCGACAACGCCAATATCAGACTAAGATTTTAATGCAGAGGCAGTGAGAATATATTCATAAAAGGCAGCTTTTTAAGTAGGGCCGACAGGAGCTGGGCCTTTTGTTGGCTGTCTTTCATTCACATTTTCAAACCTGTTTCACCAGATGACAACAAAAGCAGGAAACTGAAAGTTATGGACCATAACTCATGTTCCCTGAAGGAAGGGAACGAGGTGCAACACTATTGCTATGGGAATTGCGCCCCGCAAGGAATACATTCACACCTTTACGGCAGTGGGCGTCAGCGTCACCCCAGAGGCCCCGCCCTCTGGGTACTTAAGACGCGAGGGCCCATCCAAACGGTCTCCAAGTGCACTTCACCGAGCTTCAGCATTGAAAAGGGCCAACTGTGTTGCACCTCGTTCCCTTCCTTCAGGGAACATGAGTTATGGTGCATAACTTTCAGTTCCCTTTATCAGTCAGGTCACTCGGTGCAACACTATTGCTATGGGAACGTAATTCATTCACGCCCTTGAAATGCTCAGTAAAATGCATGCTTGTGAGAACTTCTGCCTTTATACATTAGGCATCTCTCGGCCGCTCTCTACTGTGTGTTAGAGAGGACAGCCTGAGTGACGTCACATGCAGTAACGTCCAAACTGTAATGTTTTGCAAACGTGTTTGTTGAACTCCAGTTTGCAGCTGCACAGATGTCTGCAACTGGTACGCCCTTGAACAGTGACCACGAGGCGGCCAAGCCTCGAGTGGAGTGGGCATGTACCCCAGAGGGCACCTGTTGACCTTTGCTACTGTACGCCCTTTTAATGGCCTCAGTCACCCAGTGTGAGAGGCGCTGCTTTGACAGGGCCCTGCCAGCAGCCGGGTTGGCAAAACATACAAACAGCTGGTTTGTTTTCCTCCAATCAGCTGTTCTTACGATGTAAGCACTTAAAGCCCTAACAGGGCAGAGTGCTCTCAGCCTCCTCTGTTCCTCAGTGAGGACGGGAGCAGGAGGAAAAGAAGAGAGTTCAAAGTCCAGACTTCTAGGATTCAAAGTTAGAACCTTTGGGACATATGCGGGGTTGGGACGTAGGGTGACCTTTGACCCGTCAGGGGCAAACTTTGTACACATTAGGTGCACTGACAAAGCGTGGAGGTCACCTACACGTTTAGCTGAGCAAAGAGCCAGGAGTAGAGCAGTTTTGTAAGATAGCAAATCTATCTTAATGTCGCTTAGAGGTTCGAATGGGGGCTCACAAAGAGCATTCAGGACTAACTGGAGGTCCCAGTCAGGGGTCAAAGTCCTACTGGGGGGTCTCTTCCTCAATACGCCCTTCATGAACCGTATCATGAGAGGGTGTGCACCAGGTGTCTTTCCCCCCCAGCCTAAGTGGCATACCGAGATGGCTGACAAAAACACCTTAATGGTGGAAAATGAGCGGCCTTTTTCCAGCAGGTCCTGCAGAAAGGTAAGAAGCTGGACCAGGTCACAGGAATAAGGGACAATATTCCTTTCCATGCACCATACTTCAAAAACACACCATTTGCGAGCATAGAGAGTCTGTGTTGACATTGCTCTCGCTCCCTGGATCATGTTTACCACGTTGCTGGGGAGGCCTGAGGCCATCAGTTTGTTCCTTTCAGCAACCAAGCTGAGATTTGCCACAGTCCTGGACGTAAGTGGAGAGGTTGCTCGTGTGGTTGAGTCAGCAGGCCCCTGGAGGGGAGCAGCTGTCAGTGTATCAGCATTGAGCATACCTCCGAGGGCCATGGGCCCCGTGGCCATCTGGGGGCCAACAATATTAGGGAGGGGTCCCTCCTGCGTGTGTGCTCCCACGTCACCCAAATTGGGGGTGTGGGAGGAGAGGTGCAACGCAGCGACCCCTGCTGGCCAGCCGTGGGCCAGAGCGTCTGCGTTTGCTTCGTTTAGTGAGAGGCACGGGATGTAGAGTGTGCAGGTTTTGTATGCGAACAGACCTTCGGATTCCAGGCCTTACCATGGCTGGATCTGGTTCACAAGCCTCCGGTTCCGTCACTGCTCTGGAGCTGGCTTCGATTCCAGGGACCTGTATTAGGCATGCTTCCCCTAAGGACGTGCCTTGACCAAAGTGGTGGTGACCCGTGCGCCCAGTAATACGGTAATCTGAGTGCTTTTCTGCAGTTTTATGATATAGCTGAAAACCTCTCGATGAGGAGTCATTATTTAAAGGTGCAGCTGGCCTAGTGCGCTGAGCTTGGTCATAGATTTCAGGTCCACTGATCGTGTACGGCTTGCTGGTTTTACAGGTTAGAAAGCCAGTCCCAGTTTGAGTGCCTAAAGCTGTAAAATTTTTATTTTTCTGCTCAGCACCTACAGATCTGGACCATTTCATGAGGTCCAGACTCTCTTGGGCACGAGGAAGAATGATCAGAGTCGGCCAGGGTGCATCGCTTGTATTGTAATGACATTTATTTACAATTTCTGCAGCATTACTGTCGTCTTCCCTTTCAGCATGTGTGCATGGCCCGGGCTTGCAGGCGGCTGCAGCGCCCCCGTGGGCCGGTGCGGTCATCCACTGAAATGCAGTTGGGGGCCATGACAGTCCGTCTTCATGGCCACCGTGTTCAGTCGACACGCTCTCCGGGCATGCGGACGTGCTATGAGCTTGGGGGGTTTGTGTATTCTCTGCCCCCCGAGCTCCTGCGGCACAGGGGGTGAATGTGTGACTCCCCCCGTGCGGCCTTGTGTGAGCCGGTCTGCCTGCCTGGGGATGCCGCAAGGTCTGTCTGCTGCAGACAGTCCCGGGGGGGCACCCTGCTGGGGTTCATTGTTTTGACCTGGCACCCCGTACATCGCGAGGGAGGGGGGTGGGGGGGTGGCAACCCTCTCCCTTCATAGCGATTGTTTTCAAAAGGGTGCTGTGTTGTTGTTCATCATCATCATCATTTTTTTGAGTCAAGAACCAGGGCAAAACTGTTCTTTGGTACTTTTATTTTGTGTTTTGTGCAACAACATTTTGTCTTTATTTCACACACAGCAGAACATTCATGTTTTGTGCATACATTAATGTCACCAGCTTTTTGTAGTCTTTCACAAATAAAGCCTGGGCAGATAAAGTTAGGCTCCCGTACCTCTTGGGCGGACGAACCAGCAAAACTGTGAAGAGGGCCTGTTTCTGTCTCCCATCACGGTTTGTCGAGAAGTCCTCAGCGGGACCACTTGGCGAGGAACAAATCTGTTCCTGCTCCAGGACTGACCGGCCTGAGGTGGACCTGCTGGGGGTCTCTGCCAGTGCTCCCCGTTGTAAGCCGGCCTCTTCTGCGGGGGACGACGTGTGGCTGAGCGGTGTCGAGGCTGCATGGGTCTGCTCCCGCTTGTCTCCCTGGGGGGGGGGCTTTCCTTGGCATGCCCTCACGGAGGGCTTCAGCCTGTTTGCGCCTCTGTTCCAGCCTGGTCTGGATCCGGTCCAGAGCTCTCCCGAAGAGTCCCGTCGGCTCGATCGAGTGGTGCAAAAAGGGGACCCGCTGACCTTCCGGAAGGTCCGTCAGGGTCATCCACAGATGACGCTGGGCGATGACCACTTCAGCCATACATCTCCCCTGTGCAATGGCTGCCGTCCCTATCATGCGGAGCACAAAGTCAGTGGCCCTGCGGGCTTCCTCCAGCACTTCAGTCGCAGCCTGCTTGTCTATTGTCGCCTGGAGCTCCTGCAGCTTCTCTGCCAGATACGCTTGCATCATGGCGGAGGCGTTCATCGCACGTGCCGCGAGGCCCTGAGCTCTTTAACACTTTTTGATCTGTGCACCTGAAGCTCGACAGGCTTTGCTAGGCAAAGTTGGTTTTGTTCCAAAAAATCTTGGGGCCAGGTGAGACGCCAGCGTGTCCTCCATCTGTGGCACATTGGCCATTCCTGCTGCTTCCATTCCAGCCACGTCGAGGAACTGGGAGAGCGGGAGCAACATGGGAGCCCTGGGTTCAGCCCAGGTGCGAGTAAGCTCCATGAGGAAATCCGGGAAGATGGGCATCCTGTGCCTCGTTGTCGACTGCTGCTTGGCATAAAAATAATTCCCTGCCAACCTCGTGACCTGTTGACGAGGTGGAGGTTCCAGCCACGGGATCTGTAGTGCGTCCGCCGCTCTGCGACACAAGTCAAACAGTGCGGGGATCGAAGTGTCTGTCTCCGGCAGCACTGGCGCCAGGTTCTGTGAGAGGTCCTCTTCCTCTCCTTCATACTCGTTGTCGACTTCATCACCAGAAATTTCAACTGAGGCTGTTAGCGAGATCTCATCCGCGTTCATCATGCCTCGAGTGTCAAATTCAGCTGTTGAGTCCCCGACGGGAGCCGCCATGTCCGGGCTGTCCGCCCATTCGACCCATCCACTGTCTTCCAGATCCATGCTCTCGAGCTCCGGCGTGGGAGTGAGAGCTTCTGTGAGGTTCGGGTCTGTTGGCGCCGCAGCGGCGCCCATGGCTTTGGCCATGATGTCTACACGGTGTCTCCTCACCGCCTCCAGCATCTGGCTGCAGTGTGGACAGGTGTCGGGGACGTCCAACGCCGTTTTTGCGTGCAGCATCCCCAGGCAGACAGGACAGGCCTCGTGGGTGTCCGTCGCCAAAAGGGAATATCAGCAGCCGCTGGGGCAGACGCATGAGCTAGGACTCGCCGTCCTGCTAACATTTTTTGTAAATCTTGGTTTTCGCTTCCCCTTCTCGGGAGCCATGGCAGAGAAGAAACAAGCAAGTTGTCTTAAAATCCTTGTCCGAGATGTCTCCTCCGTCGCGTCGCTTTCGCTGGCTAGCCTGCTACTCTTTAGCAGGGTAGCGATGTGACACAGTTAGCGCCGTCGAGCGAAGCAGCTGCGGAGAGAAAAGAGAAGAAAACTTCGAGGTTAAGGAAAAATGTGCTGGACTAGCTTTCGCCAGCCCAGCGATACGCAGGAAATTTCTCTGTATGCTCAGCGTAGGGAGCGAGCTCACCTCTAACGAGCGATGTGTCTACAGAGAAGTCCCACGAAGTTCAGGTTTAAGCGAGGTGAAGGGTAAAAAGAGACTTTTTGGATGGGCGCTTGCGTCTTAAGTCCCCAGAGGGCGGGGCCTCTGGGGTGACGCTGACGCCCACTGCCGTAAAGGTGTGAATGTATTCCTTCAGGTAATCGTGCGGGGGCGCCATTCCCATAGCAATAGTGTTGCACCGAGTGACCTGACTGATAAAGGGAACTGTATAAATGAGAGCAGATTTTCAAAGACAGTTGTTAAAAATATTTGTAAAAACAAAGGTGAAGAAACAGAAAGAAATGTAAAGGGATAGCATTCTGCAAAATGCAAATGGGATGAACTTGCTAGTTACAACAGATGTGATCTAGTGACCCAACAGACATAATTAAGTTTTTTTTATGACTGTCAGTTAAAAATGGTGAGCTGTGAACATGAACTAGTTCATTTGTGTCTGTCAGCTGATTTTTTATTTACATTTATATTGTCTCTATGTTTATTGTCTCACGTCTATTTGAATTATCATGTGTCTTTCTTTTGTTTTTATTGTCTTACACCTCTGTCTGCTGTCCTACATCTGTCCCTGCTGTCCTGCATCCTTCTCTGTGGTCTCATGTTTGTCTGGACTGTTTAATGATGGTGCCTTTTGTCCATGTTGTGTATTTGTCACTCACCAGGCTGTCCTCCACCTGTTTGTCATGGACAGCAGTTCTGAGCACAAATGTCAATGACTGTTTATGTATTTGTGACTCTTTGATTGATTAATTGATTGATTGATTGATTGATTGATTGATTGATTGATTGATTGATGCTTCAGGCCTCCAGTAAGTCGAGCGGTGCCACAGCCTGATAAACTCCAGAAGAACAATGTGTCCAAGAAGAAGAGAGTGATCGAGGTATCTCTCTGTTTGTCTCAGAGACCACATACCTTCCTCTGACATCTGTCCTCATCTTCTTTCTGTTTCCTCTTCATCTTTTGTCTGTAGGAGCTAGTTCTGGATCACATCTTTGGTTTCCGGGGCTTTGACTGTCGCAACAACCTACACTACCTCAATGATGGCACTGACATTGTCTACCACACTGCTGCCACAGCCATTGTCCACAGTCTCACCAACGGTAACCATGACAACATATATGCATTTGCAGTATGAAGAATTTGGATTTTCTAAGGATTGTGACAGTACTTGTTTCCTATGTGATACTAGTGAGTCAGAAGAATCCTTCACTGCGCTTAGGTTAATTGCAGAGGAAATTGTAATGCCAAAGACAAACAAATAAAGCTGTGCCCTTCATACGCTTGAAATCATACCTGATGTTCTTGTCACACTGTTTTCAATCCTTCTGAGGATCTGGTGTCTCTTCTCTGGTGGTTTATTGTAGTCCAGCCACAAAGTAGGATGCAGGTTTTCCTCTGTCGGCCATTTGTTAACAAAGTGAAATGAGCTCACAGACAGTTTTTTTGTGTGATCGTTTCAAGATCAGATTTTTCAGCCACATTCTTCTAAATTCCTTATCTGTAGGTAGATTATTATTTTTTCCTACATATAGAAAATCTGTAGTTTTTTTGTTGTTGTTTTGTCCTCCCCCAACCCCTCACTACACACACACACACATAGGAACACTCTTTTTGTTTTGGGTCCGTGTTGAAAATATTGGACCTCAACAGGAGCGTCTGCGTTGGGATGGCCAAATGGTCCACCAGGTCTTTACTGATGAATTTCTGCTCAGAACCGGTGTCACTAGGGCTTAAATAGACATCCTTTCAAGATCATGGGCAATAACAGCTGGCAAAGTTAATTGGGAAGCGGGAGAAATAGTTGAGCTTCCCACCTGTATCTTCAGCTCCCTGGCGGGGACGGCTCATCTTCCCCGAAGCGGACAACAAGCAATAAAGTGCCCTCTTTCCCCACAATAAATACAGGCTTTACTTACAATTCTCCTCTGCCACTCCTATATATATTTATATGTGTTGCCCCATACCTCTATACAGTGAGACAAGTTTGTCCAATCAACCTGCATAGGCTCAGGTTCCTGTTCTGGTTCTGTTTCTGGTTCTTCAGTCTGGTCATGGGAAAAGTAATATGTCGATGTAGGATGTACCCCAGAAGTGCATGGGAACTGGGAGTTGTAGTTCAACTCTCACTCCCTCTCATAGAAGCACTTGTATATATGTGCTGCTAGCAGGATTGGTTCATCTAGACTCTGGGATTCATCTCTTGTGGCTAGCTGATCCTTTTTCTTTTCAGAAAGAGAATGTAAAAAAATACCTTGGAAGGCTGTTTTGTTCCATCTGGTCAGGTCAGCCTTGATCCTGAACTGAAGGGTATGCTTGGAGACGGGGTTTCTCCCCTGTTTGTGATTTAGTAGCCACTTTACTGCCTCCACCCGGAGAGGGTGGTCAAACAAAAGTTGAAATTCTTCAAGGATGTAGGGGGAAGGCAAAGACTTGAGGGAATGACAGTCCATATAGAAGTGAGCCCAGCGTAAGGCATCCCCTCATAGTTGGCTAATAATGTAGAATATTTTAGCTATGTCTGAAGAAAATAAAGTTAGTTCTCTCTTAAACGCCAGTTTACACTGGAGTAAGAATCTACCACATAAATCTGGGTTACCATCAAACAGTTCAGATGGTTTGAGTTATTTTCCCAGTACAGCCATAGCAGCAGGAGGGACAGTATGGTCTGGGGTGACGATCTCTGTAGGGGAGCTGGAGCAGGTGGAATTAATGCTGACAACTTCTTGTTAGAGAAAAACACCATACTTCCAGACTCTTGATGGTTAGACTGAATAGTATTCAGCTGCAAAATAACTTTTTCAAGTGTAGCATCAAGTTTGTCTTGATGCTATTTTAACTCCTGCAGATGGAGGCAGCAGCAGCTTCACGGGCTCCCAGCTCATTCATAGCTTTTGAAGGGTCTATTCGAAGAAGTTAAACAATTAAAATTACAAATAGGACATAAAGATAAAAAAAATAATGGAATTGGAGCGAAAACTGGATGACCTTGAGCAACACACAAGACAAGATAACCTTGTCATCATGGGACTTGAAGTAAAGACTCGCTCTTATGCAAAAGTTGTTTCTGGTGCAAATACGACAGAAGATGCATCACACCAAGACCTAAGGACCATGGAGGAGCAGGTGGTGACTTTTTTGCAAGATAGGGATACAGGGAACCAGCGAGTTACGAACAAGTTCCGGACCTAAGGACCGTTCGCAGCTCGATTCTGCCGTAGCTCGGGGGTGAAAATAACGTCTTGTTCGTAGGTCCTGATTTTGTTCGTATGTCGCGGAAATAACGCTAATGGAGCGCCGCACACACATTTATCAGCATGAGACTGAACAAGCGGACATACTAGGCCATAAACATGCACAGAACTTTATTTACAAACACTTATCTAACACATTACACCACACATTCATCCATAAACACACACAGTAACTGTACAGCATGTACAGTAGTGTGCAGTAATGTAAACATTGCTATTCAGCACAGCACATTCAATACTGTAAAATTATTACAGAATAAAATAATTAATTAATACAGAATAAATAAAAATATAATTTCTTACTTTGAGATGGTCAAAGCCGACATCTTAGGTTGCCATGCGTTGATGTTGTCGGGCCGAGCAGCGCGGCGGCTCGGCGAGCGAACCACGGCAGCTGCTCGAGGCCTGTGTTAGCTTCTGCTAGCTGCGTGTTAGCCAGGCCATGAGCTGGTGTTCGCGCGGCGGTGGGCGCAATGACTGAGCGATCGGCGATCGATCCGCGGCTGCTGCTCCAGGCTGAGACGTCCACAGAGTTCACAGAGCGATTCCAGCTAGTAATTTATCCATATGAGGCAATCCTGGAACAAACACAGTCCTCACAGCCAGCTGCCGGGACAACAGACCTACCTAAAATGGCTGCCGGGGCATTTCCTGGAACGGCCGGAAGTTGCGCAATTATTATAAAAACTTATCATTTTTATTAAAAATATTATTTATAAAGCCTTTAAAACAACCACAGCTGCAACAAAGTGCTGTACACATGAAATTAATAACATTTAAACACACACACACAAAAAAAACTTTTTTTTTTCATATATTTATTAAATCATTAAATATGATACGTTCGTAGGTCCGGGTTGCCGTAGGTCGCGGGCGCCGTAGGTCGGGGGTTACCTGTATTGACATTGATCATGATGCTATTTCAATGTGCGGGGGAGTGTGTATGGGGGAGGTGTGAGCTGGGGTTCATCCCCCAGAAAATTTTGAATAAATAGATGCAATAGCCTGCATTTTGGTGTATTTTAATGGGTCGTTAAACATCCTATGTTTACCTACATTTGTAAACACTCTGCTTCTGTCAAGGAACCATCAAGTAAGTCGGCCTAGGAACTGAGCCCAACTCTGTCCCTTCTCATTGTTGTCTGACTCCAGATGTGAACCCTTTAGGCGCCTGCCTGCGGCTTTGAGCTCCTGTCCATATATGACTGCCTGGTTATCTTGACACTCTCCCCACACCACTCTTTTAGTGGCAGAGATTTTTTTTAAGGGTAGACGCAAAAATGCTGCTTGAAGAGATAGATTGTGGCTGTTTTGTTTAAAATTAGTGTTTATGTAATTACTTTCAGTTTACATATCCAATATAAGTTTTATTCATTCAAGGCAGGCATATTCTGTTCACCACTTTATTATTAGTAAGCCTGAGAGTTACTGGATCTAAGCCAGATCCGAGCAAACAGTTACCGGAATGCACCTTGTCAAAATAAGAGAGTTTCCAGCTTCTGTTCTGACAGGATCCAGCTCAAATTAAACATTGCACAGGTACCTGAACTCAGAAATGCTATTTTAGTAAACTTTATGGTTGTTAAATAAATGTGAACAAAACAAAAACAGCTTTTTATCTGGTAAACTGAATTACTTTCACATAAACCATGGTTGTGCTCCACTACCATGCTTACTGCCACTTCCGGTGACTGGCAGGAAGTTGTACCCATAATCATTTATACAATAGAGCCCCCAGGAATAAGGTGGATAAAACACAATACACACGTAAAAGCTGCAAAGGAAAATAAGTAAAGTTTAATAACAGGAGGAAATTATTGCACTTTTAGTGATGTGTTATGGATCTTTGTGCACTACAGGAACTCAGAGTTTCTACCTGGAACACACAGATGACATCTTGTGTTTAACCGTCAACCAGCATCCAAAATACAAAAATATCATTGCCACTGGACAGATCGGTATGCTGAACATTTATTTACATATGTGAGATTAATGTTTTTTTTATGCTCTTTGTGCATGGCTGTGTGTTTTTCTACTAACTTCACTTGCTTTTCCCTTTTCTGCTTCCTGTTTAACCCATCTGATTTACTTTGTTTTTACTGACAAAATTAAACCAGCTGAGCTCCCTGACCCACAAGAAACTGGGCAAACAACAAGTGCAGAGCAGTAGTATAGGGTGGTGCATTAGTGCTAAGCATTTTGCAAATTTAAGTTAAAAAGATAAAAACAAAACAGAAACCAAATGTATGAACATTTACATTTAGGGTTTTAGCTGATGATTTTATTCAGAGTTAAGCCCCCAATAGACCTCAGCGTACAAGCAATACGCCCCTGTACGACGTACGTACGATGTGGCAAAAGCGTACCCCCGCGTAGCCCCTCAGGGCACGAACGCGCAAAGCTCAAATTTTATGACCGCCTACGCGATGCGCGGTGTCCTCACAACATCCGCAGCTGACTTCAACATACACATCTACTGTATACAGATCACAGCATCATTTTGTTTACTCCACGACTCACCTCCGACATTATTACTGACACAGTTGATGTGCCCAGTTGAATGCTTCTCGCAGTCCATCAATTTCATGTCCCTCGAAACTCTCCTTCTTCATCCCTGGTCTCGTTTAATGGTCTGACGTACCACCTTCTTCTTCTCCTACGGTTTCTAACAGGCAAACAATCTCTTCTTCATTTCTTGACGCCATTTTCTCGCTGAAAAACTAGCGGAAGTGACGAAACGAAGGAAATGACGTTAGAATTTGGAGCGAAAACGCGAGAATTGTCGCGAGAACGAAAGCCGAGCTATAGAAGCGGACGCATGCGCACAAGATGCGCGCGTAGAGTGGCGTCCTGGTGGGACGCTGAGGTCTATTGAGGGCTTTACTTACAAGTGCAGACCAATAATGTAGCTTCAGTATAGTAAATAACTGGTGTAAATTTAGGAGCAGGTCCAGAAGTGCAAAAACTACTACAGTATACTATAAGAACTAATATTTTTTGTGACATGTTTTTACCTTCAAGACATTGGCCTTTTTGAAACAAGTCATTGTAAGTTTTCATTTGTTTTTGTTTTGTTGTGTTCATGTTTTGCCTGGCCTCATTTGCCTCCATCGCTCCCACAACACATCAGGTGACATCAGTGACTTCCCAGGTAAAATAAAAACCCACACCACTGCCTCTCCCATCACAACAAGCACCCTGCAAAGCAAAAGCAGTCAATTATTTATGAAAATCACAACCAAGTGATGTCAACATTAGTAAAATTAAAATGCAACACTGTGTTACTTGGAAACTGAATTTAGCTTAATGACACTGAATCTCGGGGTGTTTGTCAGTCACCCTTGTCCTGTAACTCCTCCATTTGTTGTTTTGTTTTTAGTTTCTGTGATTCACATTGATGTTGCAAAAACTGATGGTTTACCAACTGTTGCAATCACTTCCCCACAGGAACAACACCCTCCATCCACGTGTGGGACGCCATGAGTAAACAGACTCTGTCTATCCTGCGCTGCCCACACAGCAAAGGTGTTGGCTACCTGAACTTCAGTGCCACAGGGAAGTTGCTGCTATCTGTCGGAGTGGAACCTGAGCACATCATCACTGTTTGGCGCTGGCAGGAAGGTCAGACACAAGTCCAGTCAATTAATCAATCAATCAATAACTAAATCAAAGCCACTGATACAAGCAATAATTCTGGAGTAAAAGGTTGTAAAACTGTAGTTTGTTTTGTTTATTCATTGGTTTGTAAAATAATAAGAAAATCCATCCATCCATCCATTATCTTCTGCTTGTTCAGAAATTGGGTCACGAGGGCAGCAGCTTGAGCAAGGAGGCCCAGACAGCTCTCCCCACCACCACTTTTTCCAAGTATTCTGGGAGGATTCCAAGTCGTTCCCAGGCTAACTGGGAGACATAGCCTCTCTAGCATGTCATGGGTCTTCCCCGGGGTCTCCTCCCAGTCGGACATGCTCCAAGCACCTCCCTAGGGAGGCGCCATGGGAGTATCCTTACCAGATGCCCGAACCACCTTAACTGGCTCCTCTCAGTGTGGAGGAGCAGCGGTTCTACTCCAAATCTGTCCCGGATAACTGAACTTCTCACCCTATCTGGGAGAGTCCAGCTACCCTGCGGAGGAGACCAAAAAACATGCTTGTTAGGCTGATTGGTGACTCTAAATTGACTCTAGGTGTGAGTGTGAGAGTGAATGGTTGTTTGGTGTGAATGAGACAGGTCCCTCTTGTAAATGAGTCCCCGTGACTCAACGAGGCTAGCCTGTATAAATAAAGGTTGAATGAATGAATGAATGAAATTTCAACCGCCTGTATTTGCAGTCTCATTCTTTCGGTCACTGCCCAGACTTTGTGGCCATAGAAGGGTATGAACGCACACTGACAGGTAAACAGAGAGCTTCACTTTACAGCTCAGCTCCCTCTTCACCACAATGGACACAGAGTCCACAATACAGTAGGCGCTGCACCAGTCCGTCTGTCAATCTCACGCTACATTTTTCCCTCACTCGTGAACAAACCCTCAAGATACTTGAACTCTTCCACTTGATGCAAAACCTCACCTTCGACCCAAAGAGAGCAATCCACCCTTTTCTGATTGAAGACTATGGCCTAAGATTTGGAGTTGCTGATTCTAATCAGGACTGTGCACACATTGTTCCTCCTGTATCTGAAGTTCGACAAATGATCTGACGCTTCTCCAGTACCCCTGAATAGACCTTACTAGCCCGAGATGGTTTAGAGGAAGGGCAGCCAACTTGGTACCAGATCGTCTCTGTCCAAGGCCTTGCCAAACTCCTCCCACATTTGAGCATTTGCCTCAGCAATAAACAAGGTTGTGGACCGCTTGGCCCTCTGGTCCTTCTCAGTTGCCACTGGCGTCCCACCAGCCAACAAGTTCCAATAAGAGTCCTTCTTCAGCTTGACAGCCTCTCTAAACTGGGATGTCCACTACCGAGTTTAAGGATGGCCACCGTAAGAATCGCTGACAACATTTGGGCCATAGCTCACGGCAGCCACCTCATCAACTGAGGCACGGAACATGGCCCACTCTGATTAGGTGTCTTGCTCAAGACCACTACAACATGTGGGCATGGTGGGACAATGTCTCCCACCTCAGCTGGGATGTGGTTAAAGCTCACTCAGAGGTGTGAGTTGCAGGCTTTTTGACAAGTTCTTCTGCCAGACATTCCCATCAAACCCTCACTACATGTAAGGGTCTACAGCGTCTTTCTGGCATCTTCCCCCACCATCTGATCTAACTCACTACCAGGCGGTGATCAGTTGACAGCTCAGCACCTCTCTTCAGCCGAGCATTCAAAACAAACAGCCACAAATCAGATTACAAAGCTAATCATCAATCTACGACCTAGGGCATGCTGGTATCAAATTCACTTATGGACACCCTTATGTTCAAACATGCTGTTTGTGATGGACAAACCATGGCTTTCACAGAAATCCAACAACAGAACAAAGCTCAGGTTCAGATCAGAGAGACCATTCCTCCCAATCACACCCCTCCAGG
The DNA here is from genome assembly GCA_038048925.1 of Garcialebias charrua. Lineage (NCBI taxonomy): Eukaryota > Metazoa > Chordata > Actinopteri > Cyprinodontiformes > Rivulidae > Garcialebias > Garcialebias charrua. The sequence continues at coordinate 76,724 of JBBPBX010002188.1, read as the reverse complement.
TCACACTGTCTTTACCCACGTGGACATTGAAGTCCCCCAGCATCATAAAGGAGTGACCCTCTCACCTATTGGGGAAAACTCCAACATACAGGTACCAAGTTAGGGGGCTATGAGTAGACACACACCAGCTTGGCTCCTCACACCATGGGCAACTCTAGATTGGAATAAGGTCCAGCCCCTCTTAAGTAGATTGATTCTGGAGCCCATGCAATGTGTCGAGGTGAGTCCAACTGTATCTAGTTAGTATCTCTCAACCTCACGCACAAGCTCAGGCCCCTTTCCTGCCTGAGAGGTCACATTCCACGTCCCATGAGCCAGCTTTGGTAAGCCAGGGTCAGAGTGCCAAGGCCTCTGCCTTCAGCCACTGACCATGGGGTCATGCACCTGACTCGTATGGCTCTTCCTGCAGCTGGTGGGCCCACATGAAGGTAAACCCATGTTGCTTATTTGGACTAAGCCTGACCGGGCCCCATGAGTAGAGACCTGGTCAGCTGGTGCTTGCCAACGAGCCCCTCCGCAAGGCCTAGCTCCAAGGTGGGGCCCCGATAACCACATCTGGTCAAAGGACACTAAGCTCTTTGGTTTTTCCTGTCCATATGAGATTTTGGAATCACTTTTTGTCTGGCCTCTCACCTAAATGCCTTGGGAGACCCTACCATAGAACAAGAAAAAAACAAGGAAATGTACACAAAAATAAATCAAGAATTGAAATACAAACTAAATTATTTATAAAAGAATTATGTAAATAAAAAAGACACAAAAATAATGAAATAATTTTTATTTGATAGTTTTTATATTTTATTGTTGATTTAATTTTATGTGTTTATGTATACATTTTTCTTTAAAAAATGTTTAAATGACTTTTATGGACACAATTTCTAGGTGCAGCCAAGGTGTTGAGGGGATCCGTTTTGGTGGCCTTAGGATCGCATCTCTGCTTTTTGCAGATGATGTGGTCCTATTGGCTTCATCAGATCATGATCTACAGCTTTCACTGGAGCGGTTTGCAGCCGAGTGTGACGCAGCCGGGATGAAGATCAGTTCATCCAAATCCGAGGCCATGGTCTGGAGCCAGAAAAGGGTAGAGTGCCCTCTCCAGGTCGGGGAGGAGGTCCTGCCCCAAGTGGAGGAGTTCAAGTATCTTGGGGTCTTGTTCACGAATGAGGGAAAACTGGAGCGTTAGATTAATAGGCGGATAGGTGCAGCGTCGGCAGTGAAGCGGGCGCTGTACCGGTCTGACGTGGTGAAGAGAGAGCTGAGTCAAAAGGCAAAGCTCTCAACTTACTGATCGATCTACATTCCTTCCCTCATCTATGATCATGAGCTTTGGGTTGTGACCGAAAGAACAAGATCTCGGATACAAGCGGCTGAAATGAGTTTTCTCCGCAGGGTGTCTGGACTCTCCCTTAGAGATAGGGTGAGAAGCTCAGTCATCCGGGAGGGACTCGGAGTAGAGCCGCTGCTTCTCCACATCGAGAGGAGCCAGTTGAGGTGGCTCGGGCATCTGGTTAGGATGCCTCCTGGACGCCTCCCTGGTGAGGTGTTCCGGGCATGTCCCACCGGGAGGAGACCCAGAGGAAGACCCAGGACACGCTGGAGGGACTATGTTTCTCGGCTGGCCTGGGAACGCCTTGGGATTCCCCCAGAGGAGCTGCTCCAAGTGGCTGGGGAGAGGGAAGTCTGGGCCTCCCTACTTAAGCTGCTACCCCCGCGACCCGACCCCGGATAAGCGGAAGAAAATGGATGGATGGATGGATGTTTTTTTTAAATAGTGTTAGGTGTTTATGTATTATTACTGTCTTAAAAAAATATACCTTGCTTTTTTGGGGTGTGATTTTTCTTGTTTATTTCTCTTAATCAATCACATTTAAGGCTTGTTTGCCTTTTTTCTCTAATACGATCCTAAAATGTAACTCCCATAAGAAAAAACTATTTTAAGAAATCCATTTCTAAACTCTACTTACCTTGTCTATTTGTTCGTAAAACTGCTGCTTGTGTCAGTGAATCAACTTTTTATAGTTAGTGCAGGAAATCTGTCCTCATCATGTCAGAAGAGAAGAAGAGTAACAGCAATGTCTATTTTAGGATCCAGAGTGTGCAGCAAAGCCGGACACCCAGACCGGATCTTTGTGGTGGAGTTTCGACCAGACTCAGACACTCAATTTGTGTCAGTGGGAATTAAACACGTGAAGTTCTGGATTCTGGCCGGTGGTGCGTTGATGTACAAAAAGGGGGTGGTTGGAACATTGGAGGATGGCAGGATGCAGACAATGCTGTCTGTTGCCTTCGGTGCTGTGAGTCCACTACAGTTTGTTCATTTAATGTAAAGTAGGCCCCATCAGGTTGTGGGTGCATTCTGACCACCACAGCCAATAGAATAAATTCATCCTATTATGTGAAGCAGCAGTTTAGTTAGGCTCAGGCGTTTGTCTTTTTCAGAACAACCTGACGTTTACGGGCGCCATCAATGGAGACGTGTTTGTGTGGCGAGATCACTACCTGCTGAGAGTGGTGGCAAAGGCCCACACAGGGCCAGTCTTCACCATGTACACCACACTGAGAGATGGACTTATCGTCACTGGTGGCAAAGAGCGACCGTGAGTGAAGCAACCAAAAACATGTTTTGTTCTGATGAATTTCTGCTTTTCAACATATTTATTTTGAATCTTGAACAGTGTGACCTGTGCTGTTGAGATTTTAAATGAAGTTGTATCACTCATCTGTTAGTTTGATTTAATTCAAATTAGTTTATTTATATCAGCACCAAGTCACAACAGAAATAACATCAGTACTGACAAAAGCGTTTGCATGCATTAAATAAGCCAATTAATAAAAGTTATCTAAAGAAGTCAGCAGATTGCATTGAACTTTGTCCCAGTCTCCCATCCTGAGCAAGCACAAAGGCAACAGTGATTTTCCAGATTAGGAAGGATTTTCTCTCTAATTGCAATAATTTTATTTATAAAGCATCTCATGAAGTCATCGCTACTTATAGCTATAGAGATTGGTACATGTACAGTATAGGACTTTTCATTATGCTAGTTATATTACTGAACAGAAACCTGAAGTTATTTTTACCCGTATATGTTAAAGATGAATAATATACAGTTCTAGCTTTACGGAGAGCTTTTAATATGTTAGCAGGCTATCCCTCAAAGTTAAATAAAATGCTTCCACTTTAGTGGAGTGCCATTTTCTTTCCAGCTTTCTAAATGACTGTTTTAAAGTATTCTCCTCAAAACTGAACCAACGAGAGAGCTTCCTCTGACTGGTCACTTTCTTTTTCAGTGGAGCAATTTTATCAAGTGAAATTTGCATTGAAATTGTAAAATTATCAAATAGTCCAAGTCCAAGTAAAGCTTATTGTCATGCACATCACACATGGTACATGGGTGGAACAAAATTATGAACTCAGGGTCCCTGTTACACCAAAAATAGTTAAAATATAAAGTTTAAAAAGAAATGGTGTATAAAGATTTAAGATATACACTAAACACTAATGATGTAAGACAATATTGATTGTGGGGCGGCTGTGGCGTAGTGGTAATGGCAGTCGTCCCCCGATTGGAAGGCTGACAAATGTTGCAAATTAATTTCCCTAAGGGGACAAATAAATCTATATCTATCTATCTATCTATCTGGTGGTTCGAATCCCGGTTCCCCACACCATGTGTCGTTGTGTCCTTGGGCAAGACACTTAACCCCGAGTTGCTCCCGGTAGGTCTGGAAAGCACCTTGCATGGTAGTCTGCCGCTACCGGTGTATGAATGTGTGTAGCATTCAATGTGTGTAGCACTTTGAGATTTTCAATAATGAAAAGTGCGTTATAAATTGAATTCATTATTATTATTATTATTAATATGACAGATAAACAGCAGCCCGAACATGAGTCTGTGGTGAGCAGATGGGTTTGAATGAATACTGCAGCATGAGCTCAGCAGCATGGATAATCAGAAGCACAGATAAAGTCACATATCACCAATTAAAGTGGCATTACAGTGATTCTTCTGGTTAGATATTCACGAGTCTAACAGATTCAGGGTAGAAGCTGTTCCTCAGTGTAGTGGTTCTACACTTAATGCTCTGCAATCTCCTGCCTGAAGGGAGCAGGGCAAAAAGTGTGTGTGCTGGGTGAGTGGGGTCTTTCATGATGCAGGTGGCTCTCTTCCTGCATCTGGAGGTGTAGAATGTCTGTGATGGTGGGGAGACTGACTCCAACATCTTCTGTGCAGCCTTCACCACTCTCTGCAGAGCTTTCCTCTCTTCAACTGTGCAGCCTCCATGCCACACGTTGATGCTGGAGCACAGGATGCTCTCCACTGCACACCTGTAGAAGGAGGTGAGGACTGGGCTGCTCAGACCAGCTCGTCTCAGCCGTCTGAGGAAGTAGAGTCTCTGATGACCTTTCTTGATCAGGCTGGTGGTGTTGTTGGTCCAGCTGAGGTTATCATTCAAGTGTACACCCAAATACTTGTAGCTGGAGACCACATCTATCACAGATCCTCCTATGTTTGGGAGGTGGGGTGGGGGTGTGGGGGATATGTGTGTTTGCTCCATCTGAAATCCACGACCATCACCTTTGTCTTCTTCAAACTGATGTGGAGGTTGTCCTACCTGCACCAGCTGTCCAGGTGTTCCAACTCCTGCCGGACTTGTCATTGTTTGTGATGTATCCATCCAGTGCTGTATCGTCTGCAAACTTTACAATATGACAGCCTGAATGGGCAGGTGCGTAGTCATATGTGAGCAGACTGAACCGGGGGGCTCATCTTCTGTTGGCTGATTCTTGCAGTTTGCATACTGGTGTGGGTCCTTGCTAAAAAGATAATCTAAGTCTTTTCTCTGAAAATAATTAAAATTAGGGATGCACCGATCCACATTTCTTACTTCCGATCCGATCCTTAAATCTGGTTATCGACCGATACCGATACTTTCCGATCTGATACGGTTCAGGTATATGAGGCTTAATAATGAATGTTTTGAACTGAGACTACTGTTTTAACATTGTGTGAGTTAAACCCAATGAAGACACTCCGGGCCTCACAACAGGAAACCCAAACTTTGACAGCACACAAGAGGCAGGTCTATATCACAGCCGTCCTTCTCACTCATGGTGCAGCTGGAAAACTAAAATACCGCTTAGCATTATGGGAAAGACAACTAAATCTACTCCCGCAGCAGTTAAGGGGAGTGGACTGTGTTGTCTTTCCCATAATGCTTAGCGGTTTTTCAGTTTTCCAGCTGCACCATGAGTGAGAAGGACGTCTGTGATATTGACCTGCCTCTTGTGTGCTATTAAAGTTTGGGTGTTTCCTGTTTTGAGGCCCAGAGTGTCTTCATTGGGTTTCACTCACACAATGTTAAGACGGCAGTCACAGAATATGGTGAAACACAAGTGATCTTTGAAGCTGGATCGGAAATATCGGCAGGTTGGATCGGAAAATCCGATACTTGAATTATGCTGGTATCGGATGCCGATACCGATACTGGATCGGATCGGCCCCATCCCTAATTAAAATCACATGAAATGGGCGGTAGGTTTTAAGTGATTTTAGTGGCTGATTTTTTTTCTCTCACTAGGACTAAAGAGGGAGGAGCTGTGAAACTCTGGGACCAGGAAATGAAACGCTGTCGTGCTTTCCAGCTGGAGACGGGTCAGCAGGTGGAGTGTGTACGCTCTGTCTGCAGAGGAAAGGTGCAAGCTTTTGTTTTTGTGTTTGTTTTTGTTAACATTACCTTTCCTCCTCATTACAGTATATCAGTCTCTGTTTGTCATCTCCAGGGTAAGATCCTAGTGGGCACGAAGGATGGGGAGATAATAGAGGTTGGGGAGAAAAATGCAGCATCCAACCTGCTGCTGGACAGCCATGCTCGGGGAGGGATCTGGGGTCTGGCTGCTCATCCAGTCAAAGATCTCTGCATCACCGCCAGTGACGATGCCACGATCAGGCTGTGGGATCTTAGTGACAAGGTGTCAAAACACAAACAGAATTTGAGAAAAGATTACAGCAGCAGCAGTGATCTGTTGTGGCATCAGATACTTGATGATTTGCTTTCCATCTGTTTGCTCAGAAACTGCTGAACAAAGTGCGTGTTGGCCACGCAGCTCGCTGCGTGAGCTACAGCTCAGATGGAGAGATGCTGGCAGTCGGGATGAAGAATGGAGAGTTCATCCTCTTCCTCTCTAACACGCTGAAGATGTGGGCAAAGAAACGAGACCGCAGCTCTAGCCTTCAAGACATCCGGTAAACTCAACCGTACATTATACACAGAGACAAACCTATTTGGTTTAAGAAAAACCAGAGGATCATAAGTGAGTTTGGACTAGAGGTTATTAACTAAAATATTACAATGACATAAAATATATAATAATAATGTAGCTTCATTGCATTTACAATGCATTTCTCAGTTGTTTATTTTTAAATCCTCTTTTATTAGTGTTTAAATCAACTCTATAACCTGGTGCAGTAGTGAAATGTGAGTTAGACATTGATCCTCTGTGCCTCGTTCCTTCATTGGGATAAAAACAATTAAAGTGCGACTAAACCCCTGTGGATCGGTAACTCCTCCTTCCAAAATCTCCCTGAAAATGGGCGTGTCGAGAGACAAGGAGGGGTGGAGGTAGAGTTGTGCTTTTGTTCACGCCTCCACCTGCAACAACCTAAAACAAATTAAACCTCTAGCCAACAACATACACCAAGCAACAACAAAGAATAAACATGTAGATGTATTTATCTATTCCACCCATTCCATCCAAAACCAAAGGCCTAAAAAAATGAAAATAAAAATAAAACCGCTTGTCAGGAGTGAAATGCAGCACTTCCATATAAGGTATGCACTTCTCATCTCTGCAGGGGATTGGCTCTGCTTGAACCACCTGTGTGACATCACACATGAGCAGACATGTCACACATGAGCGTTTGCACAAATAAGAAAATTAAGGTGTAATCCACCAGTTCAACCCATAGAACTACCGTAAACACATTTTTAGACCAAATATTGCCAAATATTGCCAATTTACACAGATAATTAATAATTAATTAATTAATTCAATTTATAACGCACTTTTCATTACTGAAAATCTCAAAGTGCTACACATATATTGAATGCTACACACATTCATAAACCGGTGGCGGCAGACTACCATGCAAGGTGCTTTCCAGTCCTACCGGGAGCAACTCAGGGTTAAGTGTCTTGCCCAAGGACACAACGACACATGGTGCGGGTCCCGGGAGTCGAACCGCCAACTTTCCGATCGGGAGACGACTGCCATTACCACTACACCACGGCCGCCCTTACTACGAGATATGCACAATTATGTGAGAATAAACACAGCCATAGTGCTAGATAACATTTTAAACACATTCTAGGGAGTTTATCAGCTAAAAAAAGTTAATTTTGGGTTTAGTCGCACTTTAAGTCTGCAGCTTTTATCTTACAGCAGCAGGAGAGCTTTTAATCAGTCCAACCCCAGGACAAAACAGCAGGACAAGACAAATTGAGCAGTCATTTCATTACACCCATCTACAATTTGATGACAATGAAACAGAGATAATCAATATTCACAATCAAACATACAAAACCAGCTAAATCTGTTGTCATACATGCACATGTAAGCTTATCACCCAACATATCAAAATCATGTTAAATGACAAAATTTAGACAATCACCTAATGTCACATAGTGTAGGGAGAACAGTTGTTGTTGATGGCAGATTTTAAATAAATGCAGCACATTCTGAAGAGGAGCTTAATAAAATGATATTAAAGCATTTTTACCAATTCAGTTCAGTTTGTTTACATAGAGCCAATTCACACGTCATCTCAGGGCACTGAACAAAAACATTCACATACACAAAAGAGCCAATTAGTAAAAGTTCTCTACCAAAGGAAGTCAGCAGATTGTGTTAAATTTTCACTTCATCACAGTCTTCCATCTTGAGCAAGCACAGTGGCAACAGTGGAAAGGAAAAACTCAATTTTAACAGGAAGAAACCTCCAGCAGAACCAGGCTCAGGATGAGCGACCATCTGCTTCGTCCGGCTGGTGTTTGAGAGGAACAGGAAGGAGAAACAAAGACAGAATGGCAGGTCCAGATGTACTTTCTATAGGAGGAAATACTAAAAACACATGTTAAGGCTAGAAATAATTACAAATACAATCAGGAAAAGTAGAGCAAGTAAAGACAGCAGCAGAATTAGGAAATGTGGTCAATTTGTCCTCCAGCAGTCTAAGCCTATGCAGAGGTACAAGCGTACCCCCGCAGGGCATGTACGCGCAAAGCTAAATTTTTACGACCGCGTACGCATATGCAGTGTCGCACAATAAACTGCCCGGAGCCGGACTGTTTTGTATGTGACACCAATGTATTAAATTCCCCTTCTTCATCCCTGATCTGGCTTTTTCTTCTGTTTTTTTTTTTTGCCAAAAGGCAAGTGATCTCTTCCTCCTCCATTGACGCCATGACTGAACTGATGAGAAATTAACAAATTTGTCACAAGCAAATTAAACTCAGGTCCAGCGTGGCTGCGGGAGGTTCTGGAGATTTCCTGGTGTGCTGGTCTGATGTGTGGGCTGCTGGACCAGCGCTCCCTGTTTTTTTATTTTTTAGAACTTTTTATTAACAACATATATATCAACCTTGCTCTCAACGGAGGCAGTCGCAACTCTTCCCTCTCCTGTCCTTCCCCCCCCTGCTGCTGGCAGCTCCACAGCAAAGCGCCTCGAACGCAAATTAAGATGGATTGGAGGTTTGGGCATTCGATTCTACAAGAAGATTTCCACAGAAGAAGGCACAAGGGGAGCCTTTTCAACCTCACAGAGTGACGGAGGATACGCCATGGATTCCGCCATGGATTCCGTGGATGTCTGGGTGTGCTCTGTGGAGGTGAAGAATCTTGGAATCTTGGATTATATTGGTTATGATGGCAGCGCTTTCCTTTTTGGCATTTGTGGAGCACTGGTCTATCACAAAAGAGGGAGACTTCAGCAGGACTTAATGCCTGGAGCACCCGACGTCTGGTCTGAGCTGTGACCTCGAGAAATCAGCTGTGTGCGAGCTTATTCGGGGGGTGAACAGATCAACCTTGGTTTTAGGACTCTGTTCGCTGTGGTCAACATCAGAATTCAGCTGTTTGAGAGCTTATCCAGAGGGTGAGCTGGTCACCCTTGGACTTAGGACTCGGGTCGCTGTGGTCAACATCTGAGGTCAGAGTCGGATCAGTGGGAGAAAAAAGTCCCGAATTGGATCATATGAACAGAATGGCCCTTACAGACTGAAGGCTGCTGAAATTACAAAGTGTGCCTGATGTAATAATAATATTTGTAATTCTTATCTGGCTCCCTTGGAAACAGCCTTGGAAAAGGCTGGATATCTAATCTCTCCTGAGACGTGGCTACTGTGGAAAAAAGCTAAGTAATTTTTTATTTATATAGCACATTTCCCAGACATGAGAGTCACAAAGTGCTTCACAGGAGGAAAAATAAAATCATAAAATTATAAAATCACAGAAATAAAATCATAAAATCACAGAGATATACAAAAATCACAGAGATACTATACAAAAAGGTAAAACATAACTAGCTCTAAAAACAATGTACAAAGTTAATCAAACGCCTGTCTGAAGAGATGAGTCTTAAGACTGTTTTTAAATGCAGCTGTTGACTCGGAGCAGCGTATTGTTATAGGGAGAGCGTTCCAGAGCCTCGGAGCCACCACTTCAAATGCTCTATCGCCACGAGTTCTAAAATGAGTTCTCGGAACTGTCAGCAGTAGCTTATTTGAAGACCTCAGAGTTCTAGATGGACAAAGAGGCTTCAAAAGGTCCAATAAATATTTAGGAGCCTCACCATGTAATGCTTTAAAAGTTAATAATAAAACTTTAAAATGTGACCTAAAATGAACTGGGAGCCAGTGTAGAGAGGCCAGAACCGGAGTGATATGAGCTGTTCTGGGGGTTCTAGTCAAAAGCCTGGCTGCAGCGTTTTGCACAGATTGAAGGGAAGCTATGGAGGATTTACTAATCCCCACTAAAAGGCCGTTGCAATAGTCTAGGCGAGAAGAAATAAATGCATGGACAATCATTTCTAATTCCTTTTGTGATACAATAGCACGTAGCTTAGAAATATTCCTTAAATGATAAAAACTGTTTCGAGCTAACAATTTGCAATGATTGTCCATTGACAGAGAGCTGTCAAAGAGAACACCCAGATATCTGAGGTTGTTTTTGTTCGCAAGGTTTAAGAACCCAAGATGCTTCTTAATTTCAATGATTTTATCATCCGGAGCAACGATAAGCGTTTCAGTCTTGTTAGCATTTAGCTGCAGGTGGTTGTCATTAAGCCATATCTTAATGGCTGATAGGCAGTTACTGAGTTCAGTCAATTTATAGAATTCAGACAGTCGAAATGAACAATACAATTGAATGTCATCAGCGTACACATGGTATGAGACGTTACTAAAGCTATTTAAGATAAAGCCTAATGGGCGTAGGTACAATAAAAAGAGGATCGGGCCCAAAACTGAACCCTGGGGCACCCCATAGGGCAGATCAGAAACGTCAGAATGAACATTGTTCATGAAAACAGTAAAAGACCTATTAGATAAATAAGAATTGAACCAATTTAAAACCGTACCAGAAATACCAAACAGGTCACATAATCTGTTAATGAGAACAGTGTGATCCACAGTATCAAATGCTGAAGTCAAGTCCAAAGCAACAAACACAGTGTAATGTCCAGTATCAGCTGCCATCAACACATCACTAGAAACTTTTAGTAATGCAGATTCTGTGGAATGCAGTCTACGAAAACCAGACTGGAAACTGTCCAAAAGATCATTGTCCTCAATATAAAAGTTCAGTTGTTGAGCTACAACCTTCTCAAGGATTTTCGACAATAAAGGAAGTTTAGAAATGGGTCTATAATTTTCAGGCAGAGTGCAGTCCAGGTTAGGCTTTTTTAACAGAGGACAGACAACAGCAGTTTTAAAACATTGAGGTACAGATCCAGAACTAAGAGATAAATTTATCAGGCTGACTACACTGGGACCAATAAAATCAAAAACATCTTTAAAAAGAGATGATGGAAGAACATCCAGTGGACTCGATGACATTGTCATGTGTGTCAAAAGATCAGAAATGTCCTTAACGGACACTGGGTCAAAAGAGGACCATGTCGTCAAGGTCAACGGTTGAGGGTCCACATAACTGGATGTTGATGGTAAGATACCAGCTCTGATGTTAGCAACTTTGTCAATAAAAATTTTTAAAAACAAATTACAATCAGCATAATTAAAATTACTTTGAAGCGAACACATCGGAGAAACAATGTTTTTGATCGTGTCAAATAAGATTTTTGGATTTCGTCCTTTTGATTTGATGAGATTAGCAAAATAATTTGATCTTGCATTCTTAATCATCTCATTTAAGGAACAGATTAAGTCTTTTAAATGAAGCCTGTGAACCTCTAAGTCAGTACGTTTCCATAAACGTTCTGTTTTCCGACATAATCTCCTCAGTGACATTATTTCATTATTAATCCAAGGAGAGTTTGTACCACGAACAGTGCTTTGTTTCAAAGGTGCAATTAAATTCAAGAGATCAGTACAGTAAGCATTAAAACATGATACTGCTAGGTCCACATTCAATGAGTTAAAAACTAAGTGTGAAGGATCAAAATGCGAAATAAAAGTTTTGGCTGTGTGCTCAGTTATTATTCTTTTTTGGATCAAGCGACTAGGAGGAGCAGGATCAGTGCTGAAGGACAAATTAAAATATAAGCAACTGTGATCACTGAAAAATATGTCCTCTACACAAACAAGATCAATGTTGAGGCCAAAGGAAAAAAGAAGATCCAAAGTATGACCTTTGCAATGTGTGGGTACATGAACATGCTGAGTAAAATGAAAAGACTCAGTAATAGAGATAAGATCAACTGCTGCTTTACAAGAATCATCATCTACATGTAAATTGAAATCACCCAAAATTATAATTTTCTCCAGCTTGATGATAGTAGACAGCAGCTCAGTAAATTCAGATAAAAACTCTCCGGCTGCGCCAGGAGGTCTGTATACCAAAATACAGTAAAATAAATTAAAAGAGCCAACTTTAATTATTTGAAGTTCAAAAGTAGAAAAAGTTGGTGGTTTTACCAGTCTGCAGGAGAAAGTGTCTTTAAACATGGTCGCTAGTCCACCTCCTCTGCGCCCTTCTCTGGGAGTTGCAAGCACCGAACAGTTTCCTGGACAGAGCTCCCGCAGGTGAACAAAATCCAAACTTTGTTGCCATGTTTCAGTTAAAAACATGAAGTGAAGAGATTCCTTTGTGAACAATTCGTTCACAGCAAATGACTTGTTACTGATGGAACGAACGTTGAGGAGGGCCATGCGCAGAGATGACAGTTTATCAACTTTCATATCCATATTCAGCGGGATGTAGATTAAATTGCGCTCATCCAAGGAGCGTTTGTGACGAATAAATCTCCGTTGGTGAGCATGTAAGCCTCTATTCATATAGAGAGATGGCGATGAGTTGCAGGTCCCGACAGACCCGGTTCCCAGTGACGTGTCCGGCTCCCAGCTGGTTGGCACGGACCGCAGACATCGAGATGAACCCCGCTCACTGGCCAAAAATCTGTGCAAACGTCTTACACGAGCCTGGACTCCGGCTCGAGATCCCCTTTTACGTTTCTTGCTTCTGGAGAATTGCAGCGGGCACTCATGTGAGCAGCAAACAAACGGAGGTGGAGGTGGATTTCTCCCACCTGAGCTGCTCCAGCTGTTACAATGAACCATTAGCGATTCTTTGATCGCCAACAGCGCATCCCGGTCATAGACACGTACAGCAAACGTGCTATATTTGCTGACAAAAACTAAATAAATAAAAAATAAAAACAACAGACGGCTAAAAAGAATAAGTCGGGGAGCACTGGCGAAGCCACACAGAGGCGCCATCTTGCCACACCCACNACACAAACAAGATCAATGTTGAGGCCAAAGGAAAAAAGAAGATCCAAAGTATGACCTTTGCAATGTGTGGGTACATGAACATGCTGAGTAAAATGAAAAGACTCAGTAATAGAGATAAGATCAACTGCTGCTTTACAAGAATCATCATCTACATGTAAATTGAAATCACCCAAAATTATAATTTTCTCCAGCTTGATGATAGTAGACAGCAGCTCAGTAAATTCAGATAAAAACTCTCCGGCTGCGCCAGGAGGTCTGTATACCAAAATACAGTAAAATAAATTAAAAGAGCCAACTTTAATTATTTGAAGTTCAAAAGTAGAAAAAGTTGGTGGTTTTACCAGTCTGCAGGAGAAAGTGTCTTTAAACATGGTCGCTAGTCCACCTCCTCTGCGCCCTTCTCTGGGAGTTGCAAGCACCGAACAGTTTCCTGGACAGAGCTCCCGCAGGTGAACAAAATCCAAACTTTGTTGCCATGTTTCAGTTAAAAACATGAAGTGAAGAGATTCCTTTGTGAACAATTCGTTCACAGCAAATGACTTGTTACTGATGGAACGAACGTTGAGGAGGGCCATGCGCAGAGATGACAGTTTATCAACTTTCATATCCATATTCAGCGGGATGTAGATTAAATTGCGCTCATCCAAGGAGCGTTTGTGACGAATAAATCTCCGTTGGTGAGCATGTAAGCCTCTATTCATATAGAGAGATGGCGATGAGTTGCAGGTCCCGACAGACCCGGTTCCCAGTGACGTGTCCGGCTCCCAGCTGGTTGGCACGGACCGCAGACATCGAGATGAACCCCGCTCACTGGCCAAAAATCTGTGCAAACGTCTTACACGAGCCTGGACTCCGGCTCGAGATCCCCTTTTACGTTTCTTGCTTCTGGAGAATTGCAGCGGGCACTCATGTGAGCAGCAAACAAACGGAGGTGGAGGTGGATTTCTCCCACCTGAGCTGCTCCAGCTGTTACAATGAACCATTAGCGATTCTTTGATCGCCAACAGCGCATCCCGGTCATAGACACGTACAGCAAACGTGCTATATTTGCTGACAAAAACTAAATAAATAAAAAATAAAAACAACAGACGGCTAAAAAGAATAAGTCGGGGAGCACTGGCGAAGCCACACAGAGGCGCCATCTTGCCACACCCACCACTGACTGTTGTTGTCTTGTCTGCCCCCCCCCCCGGAGAACTTTTCTATGCGCGTTATCGGAGGCATCCGGAATGTTTCATGGACAAATCCTCCCTGCCTCGGTTTCAACCTGCAACATGTAACTGTCATAAATGTGCTTATGATATGGTTTTTACTGGGTCATGCGGTGTCTTGCAGACAAAATGTGATTCATTTTTTTTAATATCAACGCTGTGACCCCCATGGTTTCTTTCCCTGTTTTCCCACCTTTGACCTTCATCTGGAGACGGATGAGAGAAGGCCGCGCTGAAGAACATGTGAAGACATGTCATGTCATGTCATGTCATGTGTTTTGATAAGGCAGCAGCTTTTCACACTCAAACCCCCTCCTGGATGACTGTGATTACATAATCACGCTGTATCGATGAAAATTGGTGCAATGTTAATAATAAATGACTCTTGACTCTTGACTCTTGATAAATACAGAACACCACTGCGGCTGTGGCTGCCAGCGCTTTTTTTCCTCCGACCTGTCAATCAATTCAGTAGGCGTGTCAGCAAATGACCAATCGGCTACCTCAATTTGTCCCGTAGGTAAATGCTCCATCAAGTCCTTGTCTGTGGAGCTGCGCTGCAGCCGCTCAGGGTGGATACTTGAGTATGATGTCTGAACCCTCTGCGTACAGTACATGCGTACGTACGTGTGGACGTACATACGTGGGAGTATACCAGGGGCTTAACTTTCAGAAAGTCCAGAAAGAGTTACTTTGATAGTGAAGAGATTACCTTATCTTCCTGAATCAGGAACACTGAGCTCAATCCACCTAAAAAAGCTAAGCCAGTCTCAGAAATTACCTTCATCCATCCATCATATTTACCCGCTTCTTTCTTTTTGGGTTGTGGGGGTCACTGGCGCCCATGTCCAGCAGTCACTGTGTGAGAGGTGGCGTATACCTGGATAGGTCGCAAATCCATCATAGGGACACGTAGAGACAGTTTGCTCAACTTAAATCCAAATCAGAAAGAGCCAGGACATTTTCATTATTCAGAAACAAATAATAATAATAAAAATAATAATTACAATGAATAAAAAATGTCAAAAGAAGAAAAAGGAAGAAATAAAGGCTAATCTCAGAGTTATTTGATGTAGATGGCAGAAAAAAGCTTTTACTCAAAATATATGTCTTTTTGAGATTACACGATGGAGAAGTCTTGACATATCCAATATATTTGATATATTGCCCAACTTTAATGTGAGTGTTTGTGTGCAGCTTCAGTCCTGACCGGCGTCTGTTGGCAGTTGGTTCAGTGGAAAACACAGTGGATGTGTATGATGTAAGCAGAGGACCAGGTTTGAACCGGCTGGTTTACTGCAGCGACATCCCAGCGTTCATCCTGCAGCTGGACTTCTCTGCAGACAGCTGCTACATTCAGGTATCAACACATAGACATGTTGTTTGCACTTAACTGCTGCCAATACGGATAAGAATGGTGGGACTCAAACATGTGTGTACCAACACACACACAAGTACAGGTAAAACAATTTATATTTTACAGTGGTGAGGCGTACTCATCATAACTGGACCTTCCTGATCCTCGCACCAACAGCACAGCTACAGTCTGTTAGTGTTTCTGTACAGACAGCTTACAACACAAATACTGTACACCCACACTGACGTGATCAAATTGGCTTGTTTAAAGCCATCACACTTTCTGCAGTTTATAAGAGCACAGCAGAACAAGGAGTTGGACCAAGATACAAAGACTGTAGTATGAAGTGTTCAAAATTAAAAAAAGTGACCAGCACCTTATACTGTACTGTGAAGAGCACTATGGCAAAACGAGTCAAAGGTAAAATGTTTAACTCACCAAACATTTTCACTGGAGAACTAAATTATTACATTCAGTCCCTCTTACATGTACAAATAGAGTTCCATGTGAATAACCATGTACGTAATGTGAAATTGATGGCACAGTAAGAATAGATTCATTATTGTTTGCATACAGATCAGCTGGACTTTCAACATAATTGATAAAAAATTTTTTACCAAGTGACAGGGTCCTGGAGAACCCTCATGCCCCACTGAGACGCACGCGGCAGGATATGTCATGGATCCATGGGGGGTTTGGAAGCTGATGTGCCTTTTTCCGTATGGTCTCAGGAGGACGCCGAAGATGTTTATATCATTTGAACCATGATAGCAGGGTTTCTGCTTTTTGACACAGGCTGATACCTATGTTATTGATTATTTAAAAAGATGGCGGCAGCAGTTTTGGCCATGGAAAGCTGCCGACCCTGTGAAAGTTTGGTTCGTGCTTCGAGCACTCAAAATCCGCTGATTTACGAGGTAAATGGTAAGATGGAAGCAATTTGTGAGATTCACTGGCCACTTACGGCTTCAGGGACTCGCCAACATGTTGTGGACAACCATGGAGGGGGCTCATAAGCACAGGCCAGTGGAATGCCCACAAAACTGGCCATTTTGGATTAAAAGTACCAGCAGAACTCAAGGCTGATGAGAAATAACAGTCTGCTTGGGAAAAAAAATCATCAACTGTAGCTTATCTGAATCTGACTCCCCCATTCAACCTCGAAGCAGGCCAACTTATCAAATTTGTCCTGGGATGTGTGTAAACTAAGAAGGCCCTGTCTATTCCCTCCCCAACTTATGTGAATGCTCATCTCAGCTGACACCAACATCTTATCAGGACTATGGCGCTATCTGGAAGTGCTTCATGAAGAAATCTCACCATCTTGTCATCAAATGCATATGTAACATGTTTATAAATGTGCTCGCTGGTAGAGTTTTTTTTATGTGTCTTATATTGTGTCCTGATAAGGACAAGGTGTGAAGAGATCTTTTTTGCAATACCACTATCCTCATGGCCTTTGCCCCTTTTCTATCTAAAATAATAAGGGGCCGTTCTCTTAGGAGCAGCAGCAACGTGCACTCTGCCTATCTTTTGGATGACTGTATGAACATAATCTCACTGTACTTTGGTGTGATGATAATAAAGCTGATTCTGATTCTGACTCTGTTAATACAATTGTTTTTTAAACTTGAACTATTTTAAGAGAGGAGCAATCCACTTTGATTTTGGTTGTGCTCAGACTAGCTGATCATCAGTCTAGTCAGAAATAAACTTTATTGTTCCAATCTGAGGTTCATTAATAAGCTATCTACAACAGGTTAGATATTAAGTGTTCATGTGTTTTTCTACTGAACTACAAACCTGTGTGACAGATCTTAATATTCAAACCACTTTTTTCCTTCATTTTGTTTCATTTTTCATATTGTGGACTTTATTTTATTAAATAACAAGTAAAACTAGAGAAGTATTGCATGTTTAAACATGTGAAGGCCTCATGGATGTACACTAACACACACTGTGCACACTGATTGGGTTCAGGTGTCCTCTGGAGTGTACAAGAGGCAGGTGTTTGAGGTTCCTTCAGGGAAGCTGCTGAGCAATCAGAGCGACATTGACAGGATCACCTGGGCCACGTGGACCAGGTAAGATTTTTCGGTACCACTTTACAATAATGGTCCCCTTATAGATGGCAAAAAAATTGTTAATAGATATGTTATTCATTCCTCTATAAAACTTTATAAATAATTAATAATCCTTTATTATGCATTATTTAAGAGTGACAGAGACAAAACTGAGCAGTTTCTTGTCAAATAGTGAGTCAAATCTGTTCATCTATATATTTCATCTAGAGTTGTTATATTGAACATTTCAGACTAAGTTACTTCTTGTAAGCACAATAAGCATTTGTAAACCTATTTGTAAGGATATAAAATTTTATTTTATCACGGTATTATAAGGATCTATAGTTGTAAATACTTATAAACTGTTTTTTTTTTCACTTTGGAGTAAACTGTTGGGGGAGAAGCGGTTTTATTTGGTGTTTCCTCAGACTGATGAAGCCTTCCGGATGGAGGACAAAACGTCTCAGCACAAAAAAAGAAACAGTCCAGATGACCTGACTGAAAATTGTTGGATTTTATACCTAGATTATTGAGCATGGACTTTGGACCCTTAATTAATGCATAATAAACAATTATCAATGATTTATTAAGTGTTTATAATAACATATATATATATATAAACTATTTATTAGCCATAAGGGTAGCCTCATAGATATAGTGGTACTGATTTTTCTTCTATATCTGACAAGATCTTACATTTCAGAACTTGCTGATAGAGAAGAGACATTCCTGTTCTGAAGCTGCTCTTCATCTGTCTCTGCAGCATTCTGGGAGATGAAGTTTTGGGAATTTGGCCTCGAAATGCCGACAAAGCTGATGTGATCTGCGCTTGTGTGTCTCACGCCGGTCTGAACGTTGCCACCGGGGACGACCTTGGATTGGTCAAACTCTTCGACTTCCCCTGCACAGAGAAGTTTGTAAGTTTCCCTGCTCAGCCTCCGTCTGCAGTCAAAGGTCAGAGCAGGGACATGGTTCCAAACACTGAAATTATCTGGTTTCTGGTTTCAGGCCAAACACAAGCGCTACCTTGGTCACTCGCCTCATGTGACCAACATCCGCTTCTCCTACGATGACAAATATGTGATCAGCACAGGAGGAGATGACTGCAGGTGATCAATACCACAGCTGATCAGTGGAGGCTGGTTAAAGGAGACATTTAGTTTAGTTTTCACAACAGGATGATTTAAGGTCAGAATTAAACGTCTAAATTGAACAAAATTACATAACCAAAGCTCTATGAGACATTATGTCATCATAGTAGAAAATAACAATATAACAATCCACTCAACAAAAAATCTCTCTTTCCTTCTGTGTAAATGAAGAGTTTTACACAAATGGCCCTCAAAATCCCTTAAAGAGCATGAGAGAAGCATAATGCAAACCCTCAGAGTATTCAGCCGGACAATTTACGAGAATAAAAAATAAAAATAATTTTGTTTTTCAAATTCTCAAATTTATCTTCTCTACATTTACATGATGAGTAATTGGAAAGAATCTATCTTTTAAGAAAAATGGATCAGAAATCAAGTCATGAACTGGTCATAGATTTTACATATTTGCACATATACATTTAACTTTTAGAGTCAATCCATTTCACATCTATCCATTTTCCATATCTAATTTATGTTATTTACCATATAATCACCTATTGATTTTATTGATTTTACATAAATAGGGGACAACGTTAATTTTAAGATTTACCCAAAACCAAACATCTGACTTTATTGTTTCTCACCATAAGATGATCTTAGTTTAAAACTTAAGCATGAAATGTGGCCTATGAGACATATTCCTTCAAGGAAAGATAAGCCTATTAATTTATTTCTAAAGTCAATTTTCTTTTAAATTCTGTTGATAATATGCTTGATAATTCAATTTTTTAAATGGAATCCCCATGTCTGATGTGCAGTGAATGCAATATGACAGGAAATTGAAGTGTGGATGACATGAAGAGAAATCCCTGGATTTATTTTTATATTTCTACTTCAAGATGGAAGCAAGACAAACTTTCTCTTGAAAATTTAAACAGTTCATTGGATGAGAATTTCAGATTTGTGGGGTTGAATTGACTTTGCAACTTATATGAATGCATGATTAAATTATGTGAATAAATCACTTTAATAGTGAGTACATTTTATTTATACATTTATTTATTCATTCATTCATTCATTCATTTTTCTTGTTTTTTATTGTGTCCTCACAAACCAAATTACTGTACATGCTTTTAAATATAAAAACAAGTATAAAGAGCAGATCTCTTATTCTTGGGACCAAGATGTTTGTTTTACCGTTGTTTATCTTTAAAGATGTCCATCTATTTAATAACCTCAGACAGATTTATGGAGCTGAATACTGTACAGTGGAATCATTTGGTATACAAATGTTCAGATGAGTATCGCAGCATATTTCACAAGTTCATTAAGGGTCATTATGGACTATACATTACCAATAATAATGGACCGAAGAAACATCCTTGTGGAACTCCAAAGATATTTGCATAAACGTTTTCAACACTGGCTGAATGCTTATGTTCATTTGAAGTTTTAAACCAGTTTATTTCTAATCTTAAAACGCAGCAAGGTTTTCCAGATGATTTATCATGATATCATGGTCACTTATATCAAAAGCTGCACTTCAAAATAATATAATTTTATTTTCATCAACATGTAACGTATTTTCCACCCTATAAGTCGCACCTCCCTATAAGTCGCATCAGTCCAATTATGCCCAATAAATTGAAAAAATCCATAAATATGTCACTTCGCCCTATAAGTCACATCGGTAACACTTTATAATAACTACACATTATTTAGCCTTATTTAAGCATTAATAAACATATAATTAACATTGAAAACATCATTAATTAAGGATGATTTACACTTAATACACTATTAATTAACACACTTGTTAACGCTTTATACATAAAGAATAATGAGTTCCAAAACCTACGTACTCAATGTTTATTCATGCTTAATAACTCATGAATTAACTATGCTATCTATATTTGTGAATGCTCAAATTAATGTGCTTTCACCACATGTATTAAATGCGTACTAATTGTTAAATAATGTTTGAATTCACTATCTATTAATCCTGCAATGCATCATTAATTAAGGCAGTTGCTAGTAGTTACTTAAGTGTATTTGTGAACCCTTCTAAAGTGAAGACTATTCATTCTTTATTAAGGTTTTGTTCATGTTGAATAAATCCTAAATAGCCACAAGTTATTTTTCACTTGTGGAAATCAGACAAAAATCAAAGCAGGAGACGTGGAATACCAAAAACAGGTTTGTGTTGACATTTTCTAAAAGTCAATAAAACATACATCTGTCAGTTACAGTAATTTAACATCTGACAAAGAAATAGCAGGATAAAACGTTGTGTTGTTAACTGTACAATATGGACAACAGCATACGAAAATCAGTATAAAATGTTTACCCAACCTGGGTCATGAAACACTCAACCTGTAGCCTAGCAGGTCACTAAAGTGGCAAAAATTGTGTCAAAGAAAAGTAGTGCAAAACATTTTGGTCACAAATCAAATCAGATCCTTCAAATAACATAATTCGCCGCCCGTCGGGTCCGTGTCTCCGGTTGGGCCTCGTTAGCATTTTAGCCCCCCGTTAGCTCGGTGGGTCCGTGTCTCCGGTTGGGCCTCGTTAGCATTTTAGCCCCCGTTAGCTCGGTGTCGTCCCTCCAAAAAGGCTGCCCAGCTGTTTATCCGCGTTTTAACATGTTACCTCGGTGTCCATCAAACATCTGAGGCTGCCAGGCAGACATGGATGCGAGCTCCCGGCCCCAGCAGGCGTCTCGGACCGCCGCCCGTCGGGTCCGTTAGCATTAGCATGTTAGCTCGTGGTTCCTCCACTAAATCTTGCTGTCTGCTGCTTCACGCGTTCCACAGCGTCTTTGTCCTTGGTCTATCTGTCCTTACGCAAAACCGCCGTTCAGCTGCAGCGCATGTGTCCGCGCGGAGCAACCTCTGAACCAACACGGAGCTAACTGAAGCTAAGAAACATGGCGGCCGGAAACTGTCGGAAACTACCGGAAACTACAGGAAACGTAAATCGGCTTCAAAATAATAAAAAATAATAATTTTAATCATAATACTTTATTTATAAAGCCAGTTAAAACAACCACAGCTGCAACAAAGCTGAAAT
>JBBPBX010002188.1:38985-52259 GCA_038048925.1 Garcialebias charrua | reverse complement strand
TCTGGACTCCAGTTCTAATGTTAAACATCTTGGTGTTATTTTTGATCAGGACATGTCTTTTATCCCCCACATTAAAACCTTACTAGAACTGCCTTCTTCCACCTGCTTAATACAAATATCACCAAAATTAGAAACATCACATCTAAAAATGAAGCAGAAAAACTGGTTTATGCATTTGTCACGTCTAGACTGGACTATTGCAATGGTTTATTATCTGGGTGTCCAAATACTTCTTTAAAAAGTATTCAGTTAATTCAAAATGCTGCTGCCAGAGTCTTAACTGGAGTTAGTAGGAGAGATCATATCTCTCCAGTTTTAGTTTCTCTCCATTAGTTCCCTGTCAAATCCAGAATATAATTCAAAATCTTACTTCTAACCTACAAAGCTCTCAACAACCTACTTCCATCTTATATTACAGATCTTATTGTTCCATATTTTCCTAACAGAACACTTTACTCAGGCTGCAGGTTTACCTGCGGTTCCTAGAGTTTCCAAAAGCAGAATGGAGTAAGATCTTTCAGTTATCAGGCTCCTCTCTTGTGGAACTAACTTCCAGTTTCTGTCTGTAAGACTGACACATTGTCCAGTTTTTTTTATTTTCAGTTATTTTTTATTATTATTATTTTTAGTTTTATTTACTTGTTTTTTTTTTCTGTTTTTTTCTAGGTATCTCTTGTAAATGTTCCCAAGGCTCAGTGGGATTAACCTGTATAATTCTTCTTCTTCTTCTTCTTTCTTCTTTTCCCTTTTCAGGTGTCGCCACAGCGAGTCATCCTCCTCCACCTCACTCTGTCCTCTGCATCCTCTGTCCTCACTCCAACTACCTTCATGTCCTCTCTAACTGCATCCACATATATAAGTATGTATAAGTACAGGTTGAAAACAAAATTAAGACTAGGCTTAAGACTTTCCTTTTTGATCAATCCTATAGTTAGCGTCGGCTTGGGTTT
Source organism: Garcialebias charrua (assembly GCA_038048925.1). NCBI lineage: Eukaryota > Metazoa > Chordata > Actinopteri > Cyprinodontiformes > Rivulidae > Garcialebias > Garcialebias charrua. The sequence goes on along the minus strand of JBBPBX010002188.1, from coordinate 51,309 downwards.
CCTGAGCTGTCCCTCAGTTCTGCTGCTATAGGCTTGGACTGCTGGAGGACAAACTGACCACATTTCTTCACTAAGCTGCTGTCTTTACTCTGCTCAACCTGTTTTGTATTTGTAATTATTTTTTATATCCTTGACGTGTTTTTGTCTTGCAGGTACACCTGCACCTACATCTGGACCAACCATTCTGTGTTCTTGTCTCTCCTCCCTGTCCTCTTAAACCCAGCCGGTCAAAGCAGATGGCCTCTTGTCCTGAGCCTGGTTCTGCTGGAGGTTTCTTCCTGTTAAAAGGGAGTTTTTTCTTTCCACTGTTGCCATTGTGCTTGTTCAGGACGGGAGACTGTGATGAGGTGAAGGTTCAACGTGTCTGCTGCTTCCTTAGATAGAGAACTTTACTAATTGGATTTTCTATGTATGTGAATGTTCCTGTAAAGTGCCCTGAGACAACTTTGTTGCGAGTTGGCAAATTGAATTTAATAAATTCAAAACCATCATCACACACATTCATGCAAACAGAACCATAACACTTATCATCTATAGAGAAGAAAACACTGCATTTGATCTGAGGCAGTGTTCAGATTTTAAGTGACAAGGCAGTAAAACTGTGGGTGGAACTAACAGTCAGAACGATTAGCCTGCCAGCTCGTGCTCATCAGGAAGAAACCGTAACAGTGTCTGCAAGTGTGCTCGTCATGGGGGAAACCATCATTAGTCCAAGGGAGACATGAGAATAAAACAAGGTTTTGTCAGTGTACTCAGTATAAATCCATGCAAAGGTTGTAAATGGGACAGGACTTTACTTAATGAGTCTGAAAAGACTGCTGTGTATGACTCATCAGCCGTTGTCCTCCCACTCTTCAATACTCTGCTGTTTACTTCTACTTATGGATAAAATGGCAAATAATGCTTTTTATTTGACCAGAAACACAAGATTTAAAATCCACATTTGTTTCTCTGTATTTCAGCAGTCAAATAATTTGTGAGTCACTGTAGGACAATGTGCAATGAAGGGATGAAGAGACATTTAATATGCTGCAATTGTAAAAAAAAAAGAAAAAAGAACCACGTCACAAAACGTCAGAGAAAAGAAGGCGCTCCAATTTTAACACAGCGGCAAATTTATGAATGAAAACACACACACACACACTCTCACACACACACTCACCAACACACACACACAGCTTCACGCTCAACAAGATTTGACAATCAGCCAAAAATAAAAACCATGCTGCATGATGGCAGAAGCGTAGTCTATCTCTGTTACACACACACACACACACACACACACACACACGCACACACGCACACTCTCTCTCTCTCACACACACACACACACACACACACCTCTGCAGTCACCCCGCCCATCTTGAACTGTGGCGGAGACCGTGTGTGAGTCATCGGTGGACTTTGCCTCTGTCCTCTCTGCTGCAGCAGAGACACAACAGACGTGAGTCACAGCGACTGTGCCACACACACGTGCACCATAGGCGTAATTTACACGGGGGTTAGGGGGGTTTTGACCCCCCCAATAATTTGATCCGGTCATTTAACCCCCCCAATAAAATGAAATCATTTCGTCATTATACATATCTTACATCAATAATTGATTTTCTTTATTCATTCAAATTTTTTAGTAAAATTGCTGCATGTTTTTAACAAACTCCCTGAGGACTGACCCCCTCCCCTGCAAATAATTTGGTATCACCCATCTCACCGGCTACAGGAAGTCACGTGAGTCACGGAGCTGCTCATGAAGTTGCCCAGAAGTTTCTACATGCATGTGTTCGAAAAAGGCCTCCTTTGGTCGGACTGACTCTGTCGCTGCCCGCCCCTTGCTATGGATGTAGCTGCTATTAGCTGTGAGGTTCGCTGTTTTTGTTTGCAAGATACCACTCATAAACCACACCGCGGATTTTTAAATCAAGCTGATTTCACATTTGGTTCAGCTCAGGAGCCCATCTGCTGTAGTGAGGTAAGAAATATATTTTTTAAGCGTTTATTTAACTAAATTTAAAGAAACAAAGCTCCGGTTTGACCCGCCTGGCGCCTGCATAAAATTCAGCGAACTTTTTTTTTTTTAAATCCAGCTGATTTGAACATTTCGTCAAACTCAGGAGTACGTCTACTATCACCCATAAGTCAGCGAAGAAATACTGTATATTTTTAAGCGTTTATTTAGCTAAATTTAAAGAAAGAAAGCGTCCGGTTTGACCCGCCTGGCGCCTGCATAAAAATCAGCGAACTTTTTTTTTTAAATCCAGCCGATTTGAACATTTAGTTAAACTCAAGAACACGTCTTCTATAAAGTCAGCTTAGTAATATATTTTTTCTCGCAAAGAAATAATTGTTTTTACCGTGTTTCTTTGTGAAGTTCTTCGTACTAGCTGGGTCCTGTCGCCGCCATCTTGATCAGGACAAAGCTGACGCGTCGCGTGGAGATGACGCGTATACAGCAAGAGAAATTGAATATGATGTCCCATTAAGTAAAGCAGAAATAAAAATAATTGTTAAAGATAAAATAAATGATATGTGGCAGGAGAGGTGGGATTTAGAGGAAAGAGGAAGACATTTACATAACATACAGAAGGAGGTACTCCTAAGTGACGATAGTAGTTTCATGTCTAGGAGAGAGGAAGTATGGATTAAGTTGAGGATTGGGCACACTACATTAAATAGTGGTCTAAAGATAATAGGAAAACATCCATCAGGTGACTGCTCTAATTGTGGGGTACTGGAAGGAGTGGAACATGTGTTGATTTATTGTAAGAAATATAATAAAGAGAGGAAGGCACTGGAAAGGGTAATGGGGAGTTCGGTGACAATGGTTACTTTATTGAAGAAAAATCAGTCACAGGTTATAACTAAAGCATTTGTTAAATATTTGAAAGTTACAAAATTAGCTGAAAGGATTTAATTTTATTTTAATTAATTAATTAATTAATTTATTTATTTATTTTTTGTTGAAAGTAGACTCTTGAATTACATCTCCGTCCAGTTGATGGCGGTAATGCACTGAGTTTGTAAACTGCCAGTAAACACCATCGAAGAAGAAGAAGAAGAAGAGATGACGCGTATTAAACACTGAAGCGTATAGTGTACAATTTTTTCGTGTTTATTGTTAATCACAACCCCCCCAATGTTAGACCTAAAGTTACGCCCCTGACGTGCACACACACATATACACATGCACACACCTTTGAATTTCTTGTATCAACATGTATCAATTTATTTATCTAACCCTGACCCTAAGCCTAACCCCTGATCCACAAATGATCTTCCATCATCTTCAGACTGGTCTTTGGTCACAAAGAGGTCTTCCAGTCCTGACAAGGTAGGTGATTATATCATAACAACAAATCTTAAGAAGGTAACAGAAAAAGGTACACACACACACACACACACACACACAAAAAAAAGCTGCTGGTTTATTTTGATAACTCTGTTGCTGGGTTAAAACTTTTAGGTAGGGTTGACCAAGTATTGGGTGAAAAGGTCTGACCCAGTGGTTGTGTTGGAGATGGGCTGCCATTCTTCACAGTCGGCCATTTTAAAACCAGAAGTTGACCAAATTCAATGAGACTTTGTTTTAAGACGTGATAAGTAAAGACAAGTAAAAACAACTCATAGGAATATGTTTAACGTGTTTGGTTTTGTTAATAACTTTGGTTTGCACTAGTCAGTGAGTTTGCCTTTCTCAGACTAACATTAGTTGGTGTTTGCTAGATGATGCTCATAGCAGTTTGCACTAGCTAGTATCAACTTTCTTCTTCTCCTTTCCTCAAGCATTTTCTCAATCTAAAAATTTTTTTTTTAAAATAAAAACAAAATTTAAAGTTTGACTGTTTCACTTAGACATCTTCATAACTCCACTGGTTTGTCATCAAGCTGCCTTCCCCTTCTTCATGCTTTTCAGAGCTTTCCGAACTTCACCTTCACTAATCTTTCCCACTTCTTTGTCCACAGTTTTTATGACCTCTACTCTTCTTTCTCTTTCATTCTCTTCACTCATTAGCTCCTCAAAGTACTCCGTCCATCTTCCCTTCACACTCTCCTCACTTGTTATAACTTTACCATTCCTATCTTAGCAAACCTGACCTGCTGCACATCCTTTCGAGCCTGATCCCCCTCTCTCGCCAATCAGTACAAGTCCTCGCCCCAACATAAGTAGTAATTTTATAAAAACCCAAATTTTGAGTTGATCCTTTTAAGTCAACTTAGTTCAACAAATTTGTCATCTAACACAGTTTTAGGGTCAAAAACTTGACCCAGGATGTGGGGTTGAAGTGATAGCCTTGTTGAGTTAAAATTAGTCAGGACTGGTCCAAACTTAAGTTCAAGTTTATTAAACATTCGCATCACATGCGGTACATAAGATGGAACAAAATTGTGTAGTCATGGTCAGTTACACCCAAAAATATAAACTATAAAAAGAAACCGTTTAAGGCTCTAAGATATACGTTAAACACTAATATTGTAAAATAGCAGGGCATATCAACAGCAGCCTGAACATTAACTCAGTGCTATCGCAAGCTAAGCAGTTTTCAACCCAGCATATTTTATTGTGTATTATGCTATACAATCATTTTCTCAGACAAGTAACATTATAAATCATAAAAACACAGTCCAAGCTTTTAGGAGCCCTTCAGTGATGTTTACTTGTTCCTCAGCAGGTGGGCTAATGAAATGAAAATAAACATTAGGGAAGCTTCACAGAGAGACCTGCAGTTCTAAGTATAGTCCTGTTATTGTGAATAACAATGACTTGAACAGCTCACATTTAGGATGCTCAGACAAACCGTGACGGTTGGGCTGCACTGCGCCTGCGCACAGAGAGAGAGAGCGCGCGGGTTGAGGGAGAGGTTGCGCATCTGCTGACGCACAAGTCACGTGACCCCTCTAATGGCATCAGACGCTGTCCGCGGTGCTGAAACCAGACCTCTGGAGGCAGGGAGATGCTCAGCTCGCTCGCGCTCCTCCGAGACAACAACTGACCGACAAACACAGGTAGGCTGAACCCGTTTCCGGTCACGTGCCAGGCGACTATAAAGGCGTTTAAAGTGACTTCAGGTGCTCCCAACCTGATGCTCGCGGCGGTTATGGTCCTTTGTTCTCGTGGGCTAATAATGGACGTTTGTATCACGTCCAGCTTTAGATATGAATCAGAGTTGACGCGGGATAAATGCAGGTCGGACACAGTGTCAGTAAACATCACGTGACATGATGGCTGCCTCTAAACTTTCTGAACAATCCTTCTCCTGTGAGCGGAGGTGACTGAGAGGATGAGGAGCAAACATCTGCCCGCTGGAGGTTTTGATGGGGACGTCAGCCTCACCGGGTTCCCTTGACAACAAGGACGTGACTCACGGACAGCTGGACTCATCACATCTGCAGGGAGCTGGATCCAGCTGCTGTTCCAGCTCCAGGCAGGAAAACGCTTTCAAGTGTCAGTTGTACAGATGTGGAGTAGAAGCTGAGACTGATCCACGATACATTTACTGAACACTCACCAAGGGCGTAGATTTCATCTCATTATTGGGGGGGACCATAAACAGGGAAATTTTTTAAGAGCAATTTTGGGGGGGTCGGCAAAGTTACAGTGAAATGTAATGCAAAATGTACAGAGGGAAGTTTATCCAAACTGCATGCATATACTATGCAGAATAATCAGCAATAATATTGATTTAAATGGCATGTATTTAGTAGTCTTAATACTACTATTAATCAGTACAATAGTGACACTCATTACTCTTATAAAAAAATTAATGTGTTCAATCTGCAGTACAATAGACGACAAATAATGACAAGTGGCAAAATGAGAATTTTGCAAAATAGGTCCCCTCTAAATATTGTTTAAATTTCAGTTTGGCTTGTATTCATAGATTGCTGTGGTCAGTGTCACTGATAATCTGGTACAACACCTTCCCAAAATCTTAAAGCTTAAAAAGAAAACAGTTTTCGAGGAGAAGAAATACTTTAATGACTAAAATTACGCATAAACATTGATTTGTTGTCTCTTAATAGATAGAATAAATCTTAAAAGAGGCTTGGTAGACAGTAATTTTCTTATGAATTAGGGCATGTATTAAAAATATTACAAGCAAAATAACATTCTGGAAGCTGTTTATTAAGAGATATAACAATATAACCTGGAAGTAGGTGGTTTCATAACTTAAACTTAATACTCAAAGAACCAAGGCTTTTCTAGAAAAATATTAACATTTTATTTTGTTATTGTAAAAGGCTGTAAGTTTAAGTTGTTGGATAAAGGCAGGTTCTTGCTTTTCTGTATCTACCGTCAGCTGCTCTGCTCTGTCTCTCCTTTGTCCTTTGTTGAAAGTGCTCCCTCACCCCCCTTTTCCCCCCACGTTTCAAACTCTTAGGGAGCTAAATAAGATAGAGATATTTGCTACTTTGCTTCGACTAAAATGCGAAATCTGACAAACTGCTGTGTTACACCAAATTAGCTATGAAGATAGCCACGTTATATCAAGTAAATCAAAACTAGCTTCATAGCTAGTTTTGATTTACTTAGTATAACGCGCCGTCAATATGACGTAACCGACGTAACAAGAAGCAAAAACTAGAGTCTGATTTTCTTTGCTAATGTGTTTCATCCTACTCAGAAGCAGGAGCAAATAAAATGTTTCACTTATGTTTTAATAGCTACTTACTGGAAGTTATTAGTTTGTGCAACAGTGAGTGACACACAGCTTGCTTCCCACCTCAAGCGGCTCGCTCAGCCGGAGCCTCTGACCGTTACCGCCCCTGCGCTGTTGTTGTTCCTCTTACACATTGGACTAAACCATTTGCCAACAGGGAAGGGGGGGGAGGCAAAAATTCATTTTTTTCCTTAGATTAATGACGGTTTTCTCTCTCTTTTTTGTCTTTTTATATTTATATTTTTTAAATACACAAAAAAATAAATTCCTGTATTGAATTATTGGGGGGGACAAATCTACACTTCCCCAAGATTGGGAGGGTCTGGACCCCCCCCCTCCCCCGAGCCCCCCAGGATCTACACCCCTGCACTCATCATTAACAAAGTCAAAAGTCAAAGTCAACTTTATTGTCAGAACAGCAATATGTACAGGACATACACAGGATTGAAATTGCGTTTCTCTCAGTCCCTCGGTGCAACAGTAACCATTTAAACACTAAAACACTGAAACATTTAATAAACATAAGCATAAAATAGTAAAAATGTAACACTGTCCTGAGTTTTTGCATAGTAGTATAAAAGTATGAAAATTTACACCAACACTAAAACTAAAACTAAAACTAAAACACTAAACATTTAATGAACATAAGCATAAAATGAAATAATAAAAGTGTAATACTGTCCTGAGTTTTTGCATAGTAGTATAAAAAAAGTATAAAAAGTATATCTATAAAATAAACTGAAGGTTCTAGCATTGACATTTGCAAAGAGTGGCAAAGCAGCATATGAGTTAATGTACACAGTATATGTATGAGGTAGTTGATGTTGGTATAGAGGCAAAAGTGGCATATGCAGTAAGGCACATTGGGCATCCTTAAATAAGGCTGGTCAGAGAATACTGTATATGTATCAGCAGTGGTGTAGATATAAAAGTAGTGTAAATGTAAACAGTAGTAATAAATGTAAACAGTAGTAATAAATGTAAACAGTATTAATAAATGTAAACAGAGAATGTAAACAGTATTATGACTATAGGCAGTGATGTAATACAAACATTAGTGCAAATATGAGAAGTAGTGCAAACTGAATGAGCACATGACCGAGAGTTTAGTGAATAACCCGTTTGATGACACAGAGTCCAGTGTTAAAATCTTTGTGTTGTGTGGTAATGTGTGAGAAAGTTTTAGTGTTAAGGCAGTTCAAATGGGAGGGGAGGCAGAGCAGGCAGAGTGTTTAGCATTCTGACTGCCTGATGAACAGAGCTGTCTCTCAGTCTGCTGGTTCGAGCCTGGAGACTCCTCAGTCTCCTCCCTGATGGCAGCAGTCTGAAGCAGCTGTGTAGTGGGTGTGTGGGATCACCTGCCATGCAGAGGGCTTTCCGAGTGAGGCGTTTGCTGTGTAAGTCCTGCAGTGAGGGCAAGGAGGTGCCGACGATCTTCTCAGCTGCTCTCACGATGCGCTGGAGGCTCTTGCGGCATGATGCAGTACATGCACCAAACCACACCGTGATGCAGCTGGTCAGGACACTTTCTATGGCACCTCTGTAGAAGGTGCACATGATGGGGGTTGAAGCTCCAGCCCTTTTCAGCTTGCGGAGAAAGTAGAGACGCTGGTGAGCCTTCTTGGCCAGTGATGCAGTGTTAACACCGTCTGTTAGCAAAATATCTCATGAACCACAGGAAAGATTTCACTGGATGTGCATCTACAACTGATTCACTTTTAGTCTCAATGCAATTTAGGATTGCAGCCACAGAATCTACACAAAAATAGCTGAAACTCAGTCAGTTGTATACACATTTAGCTGAAATTTGATTTGATAGGAGCTGAGAATCACATCACATGCTCTGTGTGTGATATCGCATAAGATCACACATAATCACTTGAAAATGAGTCCTCGTGACTCGATGAGATCACCTGTAGAAATAAAGGTTGAATGAATGATGTTATTTACAGTTTTTTTTTTTCTTCTTCTTCTTTCGGCTTTTTTCCCTGCGTTAGGGGTCGCCACAGCGAACTTGATCGCACGAAGATTTGGCAGTTGTTTTTTTAACGCCGGATGCCCTTCCTGACACAACCATAGACCACCGAGCAACCACAGCCCTCTGTGTGGAGCAGAGAGCTGATATCTAGGGTTCCCGGGGGAGCAGATGGTGTGGGTTAAGGGCCTTGCTCAAGGGCTCAGAGTGGGGCAAGATGAGGGTGGAGACAAGTGTGACTGCTTCACTTATCCCACCCACATTTTTGATGTTGTCGGTACCGGGGCTTGAACCGGCGACCTTCCGATCACAAGCTCACCTTCTTAACCTCTGCACCACCACTCCCACCAATGATGTTATTTACAGTAGTTTACATAAATGGTTACCATTTGTCAACACTAGACGATTTTAGACTAAAACTCTGGAATGATGGGTGATATGCATTCCTCAGAGAACGCTAGGTCTTTATTTAAATTTCCTTAAAACCAAAACTGGATTAAATTCTTCAGAAATATCTTGTTTACCTGAAATTAACTTATGAATATTACATCTAAGATGATATAACAGTGTGAGTCATTGTGATGGCTTGTTTAAGCACTGAACATGTGATCAGTGTCAGCACGGTGAGAAGGCGTGTTGAGGTCAGAGCTGACATGTTAGCATGTTGATGTCAGAGCTGACATGTTAACATGTTGTTGAGGTCAGAGCTGACATGTTAACGTGTTGATGTCAGAGCTGACATGTTAACGTGTTGATGTCAGAGCTGACATGTTAACATGTTGATGTCAGAGCTGACATGTTAACATGTTGATGTCAGAGCTGACATGTTAACATGTTGATGTCAGAGCTGACATGTTAACATGTTGATGTCAGAGCTGACATGTTAACATGTTGATGTCAGAGCTGACATGTTAACATGTTGATGTCAGAGCTGACATGTTAACATGTTGATGTCAGAGCTGACATGTTAACGTGTTGATGTCAGAGCTGACATGTTAACGTGTTGATGTCAGAGCTGACATGTTAACGTGGTGATGTCAGAGCTGACATGTTAACGTGGTGATGTCAGAGCTGACATGTTAACATGTTGAGGTCGGAGCTAACATGTTAACATGTTGATGTCGGAGCTGACATGTTAACGTGTTGATGTCAGAGCTGACATGTTAGCGTGTTGTCAGAGCTGACATGTTAACGTGTTGATGTCAGAGCTGACATGCTAGCGTGTTGTCAGAGCTCACATGTTAACATGTTGATGTCAGAGCTGACATGTTAGCCTGTTTAGGTCAGAGCTGACATGTTAACATGTTGATGTCAGAGCTGACATGTTAACGTGTTGAGATCGGAGCTGACATGTTAACGTGTTGAGGTCAGAGCTGACATGTTAACGTGTTGATGTCAGAGCTGACATGTTAACGTGTTGAGATCGGAGCTGACATGTTAACGTGTTGAGATCGGAGCTGACATGTTAACATGTTGAGGTCAGAGCTGACATGTTAGCTTGTTGTCGGAGCTGACATGTTAGCGTGTTTAGGTCAGAGCTGACATGTTAACATGTTGATGTCAGAGCTGACATGTTAACGTGTTGATGCCAGAGCTGACATGTTAACGTGTTGAGGTCGGAGCTGACATATTAACGTGTAGGTCAGAGCTGACATGTTAGCGAGTTAATGTCAGAGCTGACATGTTAACGTGTTAAGGTCAGAGCTGACATTTTAACTTGTTGATGTCAGAGCTGACATGTTAGTGTGTTAAGGTCAGAGCTGACATGTTAGTGTGTTAGGGTGTCTATGAGTGCACACCTAATTCTCCAGCTCCCCGGGCGCTTTCTATGGCTGCTCACTGCACCACCTGGTAGGTGGTTGGGTTAAATGCAGAGACGAATTTCGTCTGTGTATGGGAAACATACGCAGATGACAGGAAAAGACATTATTATTATTATTAAGGTCAGAGCTGACATGTGGTTGTTTGTTTTCCTCTGCAGACGTCACCATGCCGTCACTCCCTCAGACCTCCAAAACAAGTGCGCCTCTCTTGATCCGTTTGGCCAACCTCCTCCTGACCCTCCTCTTCCTCACCTCCTCTCCTGCTGACGGGGCTTCTTTCAGGGACCACAGGCTGCGGGGAGGTGAAGCCAGCCCCCAGAGAGGAGGCGTCCTGGACTCCCCCAATGCAGACATGCTGAAAGCGCTGGAGTACATCCAGAGTCTCAATCAACGAGCCCCTCTCGGCACGGGGCGTGACGTCGACCACATGGATGACGCTGAAAAGCTGAGTGCCGTGCTGAGACTGGCCTCCAGCCCGCTGCGGAGCAAAGATGAGGAGGAGGAGCAGGAGGAAGAGCGGGGGGAGGACAAGAGTGAAGAGCTGCTCCAGGCTGTGCTCAGCACCCTCCAACAAACAGAGCAGGCCTCCAGGCCCCTCCGTCCCGTCACAAAGGAAACGAGTCCTGGTGTATTTCCCAGGGTGCAACAGAAGCAGCGCGTCATCGTGCCCCACAAGAAGCTACCTCTGATGTTCGAGGATGAGGAGGAGGACAGAGAGGGGCCCAGGAGGGAAAGCCTCCTGAAGCGCACCAATGAGAACGTGGAGGAGAAGTACACGCCTCAGAACCTGGCCATGCTGCAGTCCATGTTTGACGAGCTGGACAAGCTGACCGCCACCAAGATCCTCCAGAAGCGCCAAGATGAGCAAGATGATGTGGAGGAGGGTGAAGATGTGTTCAGTGTGAGGAATGCAGAATATGATGACCTTGATGGGGATCTTGAAGACTGGGGTCCTCTAGAAGAGCAGGAGGAGGAGGAGGAGGAAGGAGACGACAAACAGGAGTTTGATCGAGGGCTTGATTATATCAACAACGATGATGAAGAGCCTGATGAAGATGATGAAAGCTATCCGGTTAAAAGGTCAAGCAATCCAGATGACATGACCAATCTGGTGGACTTTTACCTCCTGAAGGTCCTGGAGAAAACCGAGGAGGAGCAGAAACGAGAGATTGAAGAGGAAGAGGAGAGGGCTGAGAGGAGGACTGGAGTCGTGGACCCCCGGCTCATCTACCAGCTCATCGCCATCTCCCACAAATACCACATCCCCCCCGCAGACCTGATGGAGCTGCTCAGACCTGGAGCCAGGGTTCTGCCAAAGGACAACGGACTTTCCAGAGCCGAGAGCAGGTTGTCTCAGCTGTCCTCCAGGAAGACGCTGAAGACCCCTGAACCCAAGTTCTACAGCAGGCCTTATGAACAGAAGAGCCCGGAGCAGCTGAGAAGACAAGAGGTCCTGAAAGTCCTGGGTCTGGAAGGAGCCCAGGCTCCAGGTCCCAGCAGGGCTCAGAGGCAGCACAAGATCTCCCTGTCACCACTTCACGCTTCTCCTGCCGGGCGCTTGGGACAAGCCACGCCCACACAGAGGCGCCTCCCCAACGCCTTCAGAGACGACTACGACGACACGGTGGACGAGGACGAGCTCGCAGCTTACTTAGCAGCCCAGATGTTGGCGCGGTATCCCAAACCTGCGCTCAGCGATGACAAGAAGGTGACCCAGAAGAGGGGCGGAGTCGAGCAGACGGGCTCCTTTGAGAAGGCGCTGGAGGAGTTCTTTGATGTGATGGACGCAGAGAAGACTCCGGAGAGACAGACCAAAGACGACGAGACGGGCGAGGAGACGCGATCGCAAGGCGTGGACAAGCAGGCGGTG
>JBBPBX010002187.1:44606-93194 GCA_038048925.1 Garcialebias charrua | reverse complement strand
CAAGCAACCTCGCAGACTTCTGGTATGGTCTGTCCAGCTTTGAGATTTTCTGTGCTTAGCACAGGAGAATCCATTTTGTCTGTTTCCAGCGACCACAGTACATTGTTGACGGTGTCCACTCGGACACCCAATCTTACCAAAATGTCAGAGCCTATATAGGATGCATGTGGTAAGTTTTGGACCACGAGGAACGGGTGGACCAGTTCTCGTTTGTTCCAGTTCATGTTCAGGCGAATGACTCCATTTGCGGTCATTACCCGCTCACTGTTGGGATCGAGATGAAAGCGTAAAGCTTTCTTCGTTAGTTCTAGACCCATTTGTTTTTTAACCAAGGTTTCATAAAGAGCTTGGCTGATTGCTGAATTATCTGTCCAAGGAGACAGTACAGCATCTTCGGTGTGGGATCCCTGGATCTCGACACCTTTTACTACCTGTTGTAGGTAGTGTTCAGTGAGTGCTGATTGTTTCAGCTCGCAGAGGAGGCTTTCTTGTTGGGCCTCTTCTGCCTCACCTGTTTTTGTAGGTTCACTTACCGGGCTCTTGTCCTCAGATGAGGTGTCCCGTGTGTCCTTTGCGGTACCTGCGGTTAGGCAGTCTGTATCACAACTAGGAGGCACTTTTATTGGCAGAGGCTTTCTCACTGTGCTCCACATTTTCTGTCGGCCATAGTCTATAATTGCATCAAAGCGGTTTATAAAGTCTTGGCCAACTAGAAATGGGAATGAATCGAGTGTAGACACATGTACCAGGTGGTATAATGTCATTTTGCCAATCTGCATGTGAACCATAGCTATAGCTGTTAGGGTTGTTCTCGTCTCTGCGAGACCCTGCAGTTCTATAGCACTTTTTACAAGGGGTATTTGCCTGTGAACACCGTTAGCGGCGGTCCGTAGTTCCTCGAACAGTTTGGCTGACATAATGGTAATGTCGGCTCCGCCATCCAGGAGTGCTTCATGCGTGAGGACCCCTTCCAGTGTGATTGGCAGGTAAGCTTTCATAGCCTCCCCCCTTTTTTCAAAGTCACACAGAAACCTTAAAGGTTTCGGCCAATCATTCTGTTTACGTTGACCTTTGACTGTGTAATCCTTCTTCATCTGAACCGTCAGTGCAGTCACCAACGTGTCTGAGTTTTCAGTTTGTGGCGGGTCACTGTCGTCGATGATTGAGTTTTCCCCCCCTTTGTTTGATGAGGGGCTGTTAGAGTCTGTGACAATAATGTCATGGTCACTGTCAACGTCTTGTTGACTGACACACTCTGGACTGTCAATGTATTGACTGTCATTATCCTGATTGTCAGCATCCTGACCATCAGTGTCTTGTTGACTGTCGTGATTTGCGTGCTCTGACTTACTATCAACGATAGTGCTACACATCACTCCAGGTTTGTTATCATTGCTTGTATTATCCAACACTTTTAACAACCGACGTATGTTCTCCATGTCCTCTGGGGACAGAGAATTATGGCCTTTCTTCTGGAACTTTTGCGATTTTTTGCCTGTCTCGGACTGTTCCATTCGAGGGGCAGGAGGGGCTTGTCCTTGACCTGGGGGTTCCTGTTGGGACCCCCCTTTGTGATATGGTTTACTTTTGTGACCATCTTTCTTATCTTTAGGACGTGCGCCCCCCTTTTGAAATCGTTTTCCGAACTCTGGGTCTTGTCTGAGCCACTGCGGGTCATAGTTCCAGCGGGCACCTTCACTACGTGGTCTGTTAGGTCGAAAATTCTGTTTTTTCTCACCCTTTGTAGGATAGGGAGTCGGTTTCCGCGCCCCTTCCAGCTCTAGTGAGTTGGATTTGACCATTTCACCAGGACACACCTCAAAGGGTGTTTTGTTTGGTGTGCGACCTGTAAAAACATCTATCGCGCACTCTCTTATTTCTTCGATGGACCTCCGTTTGTAGTTTGCGCTGACATGTACTTTCTCTCTTATGTCAGGGCAAAGATTTTTGCTGAAGATATATTTAAACCCTACCTCTTCCTCCATCTCTGGTTCGCATCTGTCACCGAAATAGGCACGGAATATTCGGTCATAATATGACCTTGGGTGCTCATTCCTACCTTGCTTGACGTCCGCCGCCGCTATGATGCCATCGGGCCCCGTGCAAGGAGTATACTCCTTTATCAGCGCAGCACATAAAAGACTGTAGTCTTTCATCACGGCGTCCCGTTGACGCTTCATGAAAGCATGCACTGTCCTGTCCGAGGTTAACCTTACCAGACAGATTTTATCATCAACTGTAGCTTCTGGGAAGCGTTGAAGCTGAAAATCAAGGTCATCGAGATAGATCTTGGTTTCATGTGAGCCCAACGGGCCTGGAGCGAAGGTTTGAATGCTTTTAGCCATATTCCGTAGTTCAGCCATTGAAAGAGGAGTGTGTGGGTTATTATCAGATCCACCCACCGGCGCATCCGGTGGGTTTGTTGGTTTTAGAGGCCCTAAGGGACGGCGTGGTGGATTAGGCGATGGAGTTGATGTTATAGGCGGTGGTGTTGGTGTTCTAGGCGGATCTGGAGACTGACCTTTAATTAATGCCAGACATTTTTTCTTTTCGTTGATTAATTTGTATTCAGTTGAGGCCAGCTTCTCCCTGCACTCTTTTAACTCTACTCGGTTGTCTGTACACTCGCGTTGTAATTCACAACACCGACTGTAGAGTTCATCTTTTTCAAGAATGACCGCCTCATGTTGTGCCCGAGTCCTGAGATTTTCACGTACTGACTCCTCGTATAACTCTATAGTATGTTTTTCGCTTTTCAGGATTACCTCACGTGACTCATTTACCTCCTGTAAATGTTGATTCAAACGTTCCACCTCAGCCTGTTTTTGTTTGTAAACCAGTTGAGCTGCACCGTCCATCTGAGACTGTTTTAGTGACTGAACCTCCACCTGTAGCTTTTCAGCCTCCATTCGAGCTAGTTGTAAGTCAACATTGAATGCTGACTTATCCGCCTTGTGCGCTCTTTGTTCACGTTTCAGATCATGCTCTAGACCTGAATTTACTCTGACTTCCTGGTCCAACCTGGCCTTTAGTAACAGGGCCAGCTTTGCTAAACGCTCCATACTGACCTTTTTTGCTTCCTTTTTTGAGCCACTGTTTGCCACTGTTGTCAGCTCAGCGTTTAATGTTAGTGGAGTCATTTCAGGCACCTTTTTACCATAATCTGTGAACATTTTTGCAAGCTGCCCTAAAACCTCATCAATCCAGTCTGGCTTATGTTTTCCAGGCTTTTGATCCAGGCCTTGAGGATCTGGGTCCACTGGCCCTGTATCTGACTCTGCATCTGACTCTGCATCTGACTCTGCATCAGACTCTTTGTCCGATTCAGGATTTGATTCGGGATCTGATTCAGGAGGACCCGACTTTGGGTCTGAATCTGTGACCAGATCCCTCAGACTAGAATCCTTATCCACTTCTTCTTTTTCTGCCATCGTTTTGTTTTGATTTTGTTTGAATCAATAAGATGGTATTTATTATAGTGTATGCAAATAAATGTTTTCTTAGCGTTGAGTTACTTCACTAAAACAGCTTTCTGGTTTTATCCTTGTAATCTATAAACAAGCCTTTTATTCATTCAGAACCTTTTATTTATTTTAGGTTTTACCTTCAATGAAAAATGTTGTAAGTTAAAGCCTTTGTGGCCGTATTAACTTAATAGACTTATCTTTTAAAACAATTACTATTAAACCACGCTTAATTTTTCTGTCTTTCACCCAAACACCTATTTAAAGATTTCAAATAAATGCATTGTTCACACTAAAATTTAGCTGATCCTGTCTAATTTTGCTCCAAGAGAATGTATCTGGAGAGAAAAGTGTGCTTCGCCGTGTGTGTGAGAGCTGTCACTCAAAGGGCAGCACCTGGAAATGACGACAAGAATTGGGCGGGTCGACGCAGCGCGTCACCAGCTCCCGTATTTGAGCGAGGCGGAGCTCGCTACACAGATCCGTGACGTCAACCAATCAATCACAGCGCATGTAGTTCTTTTCCCAAGCGTTCATGGTGAATGTAGTTTTATTACCATCAACCAATGCAGTGCCGGAAATGACGACAAAAATGGGCTGGCCGCATCGACGTGCGTCCCCACCTCAGCGAATCAGCGCTTTACAGATACGAGACGTGATTGACAGATCACGACTCTCTTTTTATCCAATCACAGCTCATAAACAAACATGTATGACACGTCGCTTTAACGTTAGCTTAGCACAGCAGAACCCAATTCTACAGACTCTATACACAACTCAAACGCTTCAAATTAACTTTCCAAAATTCTGAAATATGCGGCGATCACACCTAGATAGGCCAACTTAGTTACGCTTAGTAACATAGCACTTCAACTGTAACACAACACGGACTCTCTTCGGAGCCGCGTTCAAGGTCGGTTCCGTCCACTTTAAAGGAACAGAAAACTCGGGTCTGAACCCATCCGACAACGTCCTAACAGTTATATGCTTCTTTGACCTGCTCTAAAATGTAAAATACCAGCACAACAGCAATCTTGCAAAGTAACATTAGCTTTCCAGGCACTATGACTCGGCGGTCACTTCAACAAAGCTTTGTACAGGAGTCTGTGTGAACTGGACCAAACGGAACCAGAACCCCCACAGACCACGGGCTGACAAAACCTCACCTGAAAGCTTCCAACAGCGTGTAACAGAGTTGAAACAATAATAATCTCTCAGCTTCAAATGATAAAAACATGCAGAATCTGCCTGTCTTGAACACTTCCAGCCAAAATTATTATCCTCAGAGTTTAAAACTTGGATCCTATTATGCAAACATGACGTTACAGTTCATGAGAGATCACAGATTTATCAATAAACTTTCAGAAACCGGTACGATGCCACCAGATGAAGTAAACATGAGGGAGCCACCATATTGTGTCTTTAAACACATACGGTGCCACCCAGATGTAAAGGATAATGAGGAGGTCAATATTAATACTGACCTCTTTACCTTAATTAATTTACTTATTCAGATTGAATAGTAATTTCACGGATTCTTTCTTTTTCAGTTTACCCAATATTTCTGTGATCTTTCTGATGGATAAATAAATAAAGCCATTAAGTGACAGAGAACGTTGACTTTAGCTTGGTATGCCAGGAGACACTACCATTTATTTATAATAAATCAACTAAAATCAACATCATTACACTTGATTGACATGATTTCACTTTCTTGCAATTTAACACGTCAGCACATTTAAATTGTAACACAACAGACATAAATATAGGATGTTAACATACTTAGTCTGAGGCTCTATGACTTAAATAGTTTCCAGCTTAGAATTGAGGGAAAGGAGATAGGAGGAAAGATGGAGAGATGGTTTAAAGGAAATTGTCTTGAGCATGTTACCAGAAGTGACACTTCCCATCCGATTTCTGCTGAAATCCAGGTACGTTTGTAAACAGCTCTTTACCTTCGACGACGAGTCTGATAAAGAGATGACACCAGCCTTTCAGGCGTACAGAATCGTTGCAGGTCCAGCACGTCCGAGCCGGTTCTCGTTTACGTTTTCAACGTCTCCTCGGATCCGCTTCGATCATCAGAAAATATGTCAGCTACTGGTTGACTTCAAGATAAACTTATTCCAGGAAGGAATAAACAAAGTTTTGAGCTTACGCTCGTTCTAAGTGGACTCATAACAGCATGTTATTAGTCCTTAACTGGATGACGTGTCCTTAGCGTGTGACTAAACGTCCATCCAGCTCTTTGGGAAAAGTTCACATCCCTTGAAGTTCCCAGCAGTCTCTAACGTTCCAGCAAAAACTTAGAACTTAAAAGAGGATCTGAGAGGAGCGAGACTTGTCTCTTTTTCATTGGTCCGTGGACCAGCGAGGAGTTCACTTGTTGTTATCAAGATTCAAGGTGAAATTCAAAGCAGAGTGAAAATGTTTTGGAAAGACAGAGAGTGCTGGAGCCCTTCTCATGAAAACAACGGATTAACTGTCTTCTGACTTTCTAAACAAAACGGCCGGGTCTCTCTGACCCGAGTCTTCAACTTTCACACAGCAGTGGACACAGTGATGTGCAGAAGTGACACAGTTTAACTCTACAGAATAACACAGCTTAAAAGCACACATCATGAAAATGACAAAAGTTATTCTTTTGATTACATTAGAATAAAATCAAAGATAGAAATAGTCTCTTTTGGTGACTATGTTCTCAGATTACAACTAATGGAATAATTTGTAGTAAATGTCTTGCTTTACTGAGAGGTCAGTAAAGGTCATCTCTGGAACAGTTCAAAAATACACAGGTGTATCAAAGTGGACACGGTCATGCCCACTATACTTACATGTACAACACTACAAAAAAAATGCACAGCAAAAATAACAACAGTAATTTTTACGTTTACTTTTAGCTGCTAACACAATGAACCGCAGCTAAACCACAGTAAAAATTAGCCTACCCAGAAACGTACAGCACTCAGTCAAAGTACAATTTAGCGTAACCAATGGCAGACATTTTGTGAGAAAGAGGAGATCTGCTCACCTGAGAATGAAGGCGCCTCCTTGACTGCGCACATGTTCGCCTCGGTGTAGGAGAATTCCTGAACGGCTCCCCGTTGTCAGGTCAACCTTCCAACTCTCGCGTCGATGGTCACCAAATTGTTACGAGTTCAAAAGTTGAAGGAAGCTCCGAAACAAATGTGCGCGTTATTGCAGGTTTATTGTACATATAAGAAGAAATCTTGCAGCTGCAACAGACCTCACGCCGATCACAAAGTCCACACACGAGTCTTCAAAGGCTGGGCTACGTTTATAAACCCCCGGATGTCGTCATCGCCTCATGAGACCGCCCTGGAACCGCCCTACACTACCACGTAGCCAACCTTTCAGCCAATAAGCTATCAACTTGATGTAAGCAAAGTGTCGGGTCTGTTGTATGCAAAGATGCAGGCGTGTAACTAAAAACTCTTCCCTATTGAAAACAAAGCCCGGAAGAAAAAGGTTCCGCCTTGGATTTATTTCACATTATATGGCAGGATTTAGGTGAACACAAATCTTAGAACATAATAGATTTAATACTGATAGAAATATATTTCAACAGGTACACATTATTTTATTTATTTGTATTTTTGTTTACTCTTAGCATTCGCCTCAAAAATGCGAAAAACGCCTAAAAAAGACACACCCAAATTAAATTAGAAGCTGTTCTTGAACCGTATGGAGTACAAGCAAATGCTTGGTGTCTTTGTAAAGATAACACTTTGAATTTTTTGTTTCAGCAGTCAAATTTGTTGTATCTGTTATTATTTTGTATTTATTTAAGTGAGAGCACACAGAAATCAAGCGTTTTTCTTGCCTCGCCTGAAAATGTTTATATTTGTCAAGCACCTGCAGACTGACACAAGAAGATATAGACTGGAATTTGATATGAGCCTAAAGAGTGAAGTATTTACTATGACAGTTTCAAATTTGAAGTCAATAGCATAAAAATTGAGGATTTTGTGCCTGTTTTTGTATGTGCATGTTCAGGCGGACCTCAATAATAACCAAACATACCCAAAACTGTGCCATGATGGGTAACACCTGTATATGCCAACTTCAAAAGTCTATAACTGCTGCATACTTCAGTGTGACTTTCTATTGAAAGCTTACATCAGGGTAACCCTGTTCCATTCCTATATTTACTCTCAAGCTGACAGAAATAACTGTAACATGTCAGGCAGGGTGCTCGTAAGTCAGGGACCACCTGTATAAATCACAAGAGAAAATTCCCCCATAGGTCCAACTGCCTTCTTATTCAAGACCCAACACCCCAGATAACACACAGATAACACACAATAGCTCCACAATGGCTCCACATGGGATCACCATCCATAGCCCCCATACACCCCCACACACGCACACACACACACACACATACACAAGGAAAAGCTGACCTTCGTCCGAGGAATCACTATCTCTCCTTGTAAATCCAGTTCTAGAGCCTGTCCTGCGGTGTATTTCATTCTTCTATGGCATTTATCCATGGCTAAACAGTGAAAAAAGTCAGAAGAAGCATGCGTAAAGTCAACAGCGAAGACCTCACCCTTTTACGCACAGCGGACGCAGCTGAATGACTCTGTTACGCAGTGAATTCTACACCACCATGTAACTCAAAACCTGTCATGTCACATGTCTATACAACGGGATTTTCATTGGCTACAAGTCTGTTGCGTCAGAATCAGTGTCTCATTTGATTGGCCAAAGCCCCACGTGGGGAAAGAAGGGGAGGGTGATTTTTTGCTTCGTGACTCTCTGTGATTTGATTAGCTCTAGTGACTGAAAAGTTTCACTCAGTTGGTCAAAATTGGTGTCAATCAAAAGCAGAGAGCCTATGAAAGAGTTTTAAAGCGCCAGAATTTACAAAGCTTCCGTATTTCGGAAAATGACGATCTAACACATGCAAATTAAGGTCAAACGGGCCCGCGGCCGGGCCCGTGCCTGTTAACAGGTTTTTAATATTAGTGTGGTAAATACGGCGGTTGGCCAGTTCACGAGAGATGGGCACGAGGTGCTGTACCAGCTGTGATGATTACTATAAGGAAGTCAGGGGAGAAGGTTTTTTGCTGAATTAGGTGGGAAAAAGTTTAAATGATTGCAAAAATGTGGAATTAGCTGATAAAGATTAAATTAGCATAAAAAAGCTAAATTATATCTGAAATAGAATCAGGGAGGGGGATGAGTGGACCCCTAACCCCTCGCTCTGACATCATGTCCGCCGCAGAATGGTAGCACAGATGGGAGGGAACTGTAAGGATGGCGCCTTCTGGTGGGCCTTCTTTGTTGGTACCCCCTAATGTTTCTCCTTAATTACCTCCTATTAATGTCCAGCTGTTTGTTATTATGCCCTGTCCAGTCTGTGTATTTAAGTCGGTCTGTGAGTCCAGTTCAAAGTCAAAGTCAAGTCAAAGTCAACTTTATTGTCAGAACTGCAATATGTACAGGACATACACAGGACCGAAATTGCGTTTCTCTCAGTCCCTCGGTGCAACAGTAACCATCTAAACACTAAACACTAAAACATTTAATACACATAAGCATAAAATAGTAAAAAAGTGTAACACTGTCCTGAGTTTTTTCATAATAGTATAAAAGTATGAAAATTTACACCAACACTGAAACACCAAACACCCCTAAAACACCAAACACCCAATGAACATAAGCATAAAATGAAATAATAAAAGTGTAATACTGTCCTGAGTTTTTGCATAGTAGTATGAAAAGTATAAAAACGTAAATCTATAAAATAAACTGAAGTTTCTAGCGTTGACATTTGCAAAGAGTGGCACAGCAGCATATAAGTTAATGTACACAGTATATGTATGAGGTAGTTGATGTTGGTATAGAGGCAAAGTGGCATATGCAGTGAGGCACATAAGGCACATTTGGCATCCTTAGATAAGGCTAGTCAGAGAATGCTGTATATGTATCTGCAGTAGTGTAGATAAAAGTAGTGTAAATGTAAACAGTAGTAATAAATGTAAAGCAGTAGTAATAAATGTAAACAGTATTAATAAATGTAAACAGTGAATGTAAACAGTAGTATGACTATAGGCAGTAATGTAATACAAACATTAGTGCAAATATGAGAAGTAGTGCAAACTGAATGAACACATGACCGAGAGTTTAGTGAATAACCCGTTTGATGACACAGAGTCCAGTGTTAAAAACTTTGTGTTGAGTGGTAATGTGTGAGAAAGTTTTTTGTGTTAAGGCAGTTCAAATGGGAGGGGAGGCAGAGCAGGCAGAGTGTTTAGCATTCTGACTGCCTGATGAACAGAGCTGTCTCTCAGTCTGCTGGTTCGAGCCTGGAGACTCCTCAGTCTCCTCCCTGATGGCAGCAGTCTAAAGCGGCTGTGTAGTGGGTGTGTGGGATCACCTGCCATGCGGTGGGCTTTCCGAGTGAGGCGTTTGCTGTGTAAGTCCTGCAGTGAGGGCAAGGAGGTGCCGACGATCTTCTCAGCTGCTTTCACGATGCGCTGGAGGCTCTTGCGGCAGGATGCAGTGCATGCACCAAACCACACAGTGATGCAGCTGGTCAGGACACTTTCTATGGCACCTCTGTAGAAGGTGCACATGATGGAGGTTGAAGCTCCAGCCCTTTTCAGCTTGCGGAGAAAGTAGAGGCGCTGGTGAGCCTTCTTCGCCAGTGCTGCAGTGTTCCTGCTCCAGGACAGGTCCTTTGAGACGTGCACTCCCAGGAACTTGGTGCTGTCCACTCTCTCCACTGCGGTGCTGTTGATGGTCAGAGGGGCATGTTGTGCATCCCTCTTCCTGAAGTCCACGACAATCTCCTTTGTCTTCTCCACGTTGAGAGTGAGATTGTTGTGTCCGCACCACAAGGCCAAGCGGCTCACCTCGTTCCTGTAGTCCGTCTCATCGTTGTTGCTGATGAGACCTACCACTGTTGTGTCGTCCGCAAACTTGATGAAGTGGTTGGAGCTGTACGATGGTGTGCAGTCGTGTGTTAGCAGGGTGAATAGAAGGGGGCTCAGCACACAGCACAGTTGATTGTCGGTTCGTCATTAGGGTCTTGTCTTGTCCTGGTTCTATCCTGATCTTGTCTTGGTCCTTGTCTATTCCCAGTTATCCTTCCATGTAAGTTTTGCTGCCACATAAGCCTCTTTACTTTAAATAATAATAATAATAATAATTGTCTATTCCTGTCATCTGCGTATGTTTCCCATACACAGACGAAATTCGTCTCTGCATTTAACCCAACCACCACCAGGTGGTGCAGTGAGCAGCCAGAAAGCACCCGGGGAGCTGGAGAATTAGGTGTGCACTCATAGAGGCGGGACGCGAACCCGCGTCCTTCGGGTTCCAAGTCAAAAGCCCTGCCACTACACCATCTTGGCTCCTTAAGGTGCTATATGTAACTTTTCTAAAAATATATTTTTAACATATTTCTTCACTCTGTCACTATCTCCTGACAGACTGATGTTAGACATGTAATCTCTGAAAAAAAATTAAAAAAAATATTGTCCCTTTGCTTCTCCAGGTGGTAAATAAGCATTTCTAAAAAGCAAAAGTGACCCGCCGTTAACCAGCAAATAAAAACAGTTTGTAATGAGCCAATAAAAACAGAGCATGAATTTGAATTTTAGCAGACCATGGGGGACAGAGCCATATATGGCTCTGAGGGGGAGGGAGCAGAATGCTTTCCCTGTTAAAAATATTTCTATGTGCTACGCGCCACAGAAAGTTACATATAGCACCTTTAATAATAAAGAGTATTTATTTTTACTCGTTGAGTCTCTGAGTAACTGCCTGCACCATTGGGTTCTCCCGCTCCCCACAAACCGACCATACAAGAACCCAGCAGGCAGGTTCTTTCAAGCTCCACTCACCTGTTCTGTCGAGCTTGCACAGATGGAGGGATCAGTGATCCGGTTCAGCAGCTTCTGGACTGAATCCATCCTGAGACAAGGACACTGCAGCCAGGTGGTGGAAGTCCTACCTTCACCTCTTCTGCTAGAGGAAAAGTGAAGAAAAATGTTGTAGTTCCAAGGAAACCGCATGGCACCTAAGCCCAGTTTCCCCTCCTCTCTAGCTCCTCACTATTCTGGGTGGACGTCCAGGGGGACGTCAATGCAGAGTTAGAGGATGACCTCTGGCTCACCTCCATAACCCACTCATATCGCCACTGTGAGAATGGCAGAAAAGAAAACCGGAACCGGTTTGTTGCACTCCCGCCAGCACCACCTGTACTCCCCGCTCTTTGCACTTGGCCCAATGAGGTTGAGTTTCTTAGAATCTGTCACGGTGTGTCAGTAAGGGCTGATCCAAGATGCCTTACCTCCCATGATCCCGGTGAGGGCTGGATCTGGAAACTCACCCCCGCACAGAGCTCCCAAAGAGACCAAACACCTTCTCCCTTCACCCTGCTCTCCTCAGGCACAACCTGAGAAGCCGCGGAAAAATTTGTAGGGAGGGGGGCAGTCATCCCCCCCATTCATCTATAGAGCAGACGAAGGGGGGCCAACCCAGAGAGCACCTTGGACAACTGTTTCCTGTTCCAGTGCAGAGTAACCTGGTCCCAGAGCTACCTCCACTAGAGGACCAGGTAACCCATCATCACATCTGTGGTCTGATAATCATTCTTCGAGCTATGCTTAAAGAAAAGATTAGAAACAGAAGATTCATTAGTAACTAACTTCTAAGGAGCTTCACTTCCCAGCCTGCTCTGCTTAGTACACCTGCCTATCAGGTGATCTTTGACTTTGTCCTAAAATTGAAAGCAGAGCTTAATTCCTCTAAGGTTCCTATGCATGCAGACACTGGCTCTCATGCTACAGTAGAGTCTGAAAGACTCGCGGTGAGGGGGGAGTACCCGAGCCCCCACCCGGGGGCTCAAATGGTGAAACAAACGGACTCAGTGCTTGCAGGATGTTCATAACCTGCAGCGGTCCCAAGGTGTCCAGAGCCTGTAGGGTGTCCAGAACTTGCAGTGGTCCCAGGAGGTCCAGAGTTTGTAGGAGGTCCAGGGTCTGCAGGGTGTCTAGGGCCTGCAGGGTATCCAAGGCCTACAGCAGGGCTAGAGCCTGCAGGAGATCCAGAGACTGCAGGGTGTGTAGAGGGTTCCGCACCTCAGCCTGTGGGTCACATGTCTGCTGAAGGTTCCACGTCTCCTGATAGTTCCATATCTGGTCCCGAGTCTTTGCAGAAGATCCAAAGCCTACCGCAGAGGATCTAGAGCCTGCCGCAGTGGTCCTACTCTGCTGCAGAGGTCCCAGTCTTTGCTGCAGAGGTCCCAGAATCCACTGCCCTATCTAAAGTGCTGACGCCTCCTGCAACAGCACCAGTGTTTCCTCGATCATCTGCAGACTTCTTGGACACGGTGATGGCTGCAGTCTCCCTGGGCTCATCATCATCTACAGCCTCACTTGACTTTGTGACTGCTGCAGAACTCATGGTTCTCTTCTCAGTCAGTACACTCGGTGAAACATATGACTATGGGAATTGCGCCCCCGCGTGGTTCACCTGAAGTAATACAATCACGCCTTTTCTAGAGGCAAGGTGGACGCCAGCATCAGCAATGAGGTCCCGCCCTCTTTGCATAAAAGGGGCTAACGTCCCACCTTCTATCTCTTTTGCTCTTCACCTCACTTCATACCTGAACTTTGCAGGACTCTCTGTGACTGGATCGTTCAACTGGAGGTGAGCTCGCTCCCTGCCCTGAGCGTTACAGAGAAACTTTTCCTGTGAGCACTGGGATTAGCTGAGGCTAACCTAATGTCGTCGACTTAACTTCGAGTTTTTTTCTTCTGCTCTTTCGCAGCTCAGCTACGAGACGCCAGCTGCACCACGCTACCTATGTAGCTAAAGTCTGCGGCTAGCTACCGAGAGCAGCTCGATGTGAGGACGTCTTCGCAATGGTTAGTGGACGGCTAACTGGCTACAACTCGACGACTCTTCTCAGCCATGGCTTCGGAGAAGAGCAAGAGAAAGTCGAAGAACTCCAAGAAAAACAGCAGGCCAGCGAGTCCCGGCTCCCGACATGCCCCAGCAGATGTGGTTATTCCCTCTCAGCAACGGACACCCCCCGAGGCCTGTCTCGTCTGCTTAGGGATGCTACATGCAAAAACTGCTTTGGACTCCCCGAGTCCTACCTTCACTGCGGACTGTTACGTGAGGCAAAGAGACGGAGATGCATGGACTTTGTGGTCAAAGCAATGGGCAGCTCCACCACAGCGCGGGAACCGCTCCTCACCGATGTGCTCACTCCCACCGCGGAGCTCGAGGCTATGGAATTGGAGGACAACGGTCCAGCCAACTGGGGAGGAAACATGGATGTTTTGGTCCCGCTCGGGGACTCCACCAACGAGTTCGACACGAGGGACTTGTTACGAGCAGATGAGCTCTCGCTAACAGCCTCGGGCGAGCTAACTGACGACGAAGCTGACAACGAGGACAAAGGAGAAGACGAGGACTTCTCCTTGATCCCCGTGGCAGGTCAACCAGAGACTGATGTGTCTGTCCCCACTCTGTTCGAGCTGTGTCGCAGAGCAACGGACACGTTGTAGATAAGTTGGCCAGAACCCCCCTTCGACAACAAGTAACGAGGTTGGCGGAGAATTTCTTCTTCGCCAAGCAACAGTCGGCCACGAGGCACAGGATGCCTATTTTTCCCGACTTCCAAACGGAGCTGACTCGCACCTTGGCTGAACCCAGGGATCCACTGACTTTGCCTCTCTCCCAGTTCCTGGACGTCATTAGGATGGAGACGACTGTCATGGCTAACATTCCCCAGATGGAGGACACGTTGGTGGCCCACTTAGCCCCCACGACCTCGGGCTCCAGACCGACCCTGCCTAGCAAGGCCTGCCACGTTTCTGCCTCGTAGCTTGAGAAGTGTTACAGAGCACAAGGCCTTGTGGTCCGTACCATGAACGCTTCAGCCATGATGCAGGCCTACTTGGCGGAAAAGCTTCAGAAGCTCCAGCAGACCTCCCACAAAAAGAAAGCGGCCGACGTCCTGGAAGAGGCCCATAAGGTGACAGATTTTGCTCTTTGCCTCATGGGGACAGTCGCAATCGCTAAAGGGTGGAGTATGGCCAAGATTGTCATTGCTCAGCGCCACTTGTGACTAACACTGACAGACTTGCCAGAGGCCCAATGGAACCTGTTCCTCCATCATTCCATCGAGCCCACAGGACTTTTCGGCGGTGCTCTCGAAAGGATCCAGTGCAGGCTGGAACAGAGAAGGAAACAGGCTGAAGCCTTGCGTGAGGGGATACCCAGAAAGCAATTTGTGCAACCCAGAGACGCTAGCGGACACAGGGCCGCACAACCTCGGCACCACTCGACCACACGCCGCCCCTCACAGAAACGACCGGCGCTCGACGGAGAACAACGGCCGAAGTCCGCCGCAGGACCGTCCCAGGTTGGCCAAGCCTGGGCACGACACAGATTTGTCCCACGCCAGGCGGGTCCACCGAGGTCCTCCTCAACGAACAGGGACCGAAAGCAGAAGTCCGTCAGTTGAAGAGCCACCTCGCCATTTTCCAGGTGCTCCCACCCACGTGGACAAATGGGAGACCAAACTTTTAAACCCAGACTTTGTGTGTAAAAAACACGTTTATCTGGTGTGAATTATGTGTGCATAAAAATCAGTCAAAGACATGTTCTTTAAGCACAGCAATAAAGTCTCAAAAACACATAGTTCCCTGTGTGTCGACTCAAAAAAAAACATAGCACCTTTTTTATGCAAAGCGTGTCAGATAAAGGGGGGATGGCAGCACTCACACATGGTCACCCTGACCCTCATGAGACACGAACAGACAATGAGCCCCCGCGGGCAGCCAGAGGTCTGTCAATACCAGGTAGACACTCCGGCTATCGCGGTGGGACAGGCACATCTGCCGGAGGGCGAACAGGTAGGGGCCATTCACCCCCTCCCATCCCCTTGATACACAAACATCACAGAATACACATGCCTTCCAGACTGAACGCACACGCTGGTGCCAGGATCGCATGCAGACCAAGCACATGGGTCATGTCCACTGTCACCCTAGGTCTCCGGCTGTAGTTCTAAAAGCGACCACCTCCCTTCATGGGGGTGCTGTCGTCCTCTATCAGCCCAGACCGTGCTCATGTGTTGAGAGATGAAGTCTCCACTATGATGCAGAAAGGAGTGATTACATTGGTCCCTGCTCACAATGTAAAGAAGGGCCATTACAGCAAGTACTTCCTAGTCCCAAAACGGGAGCAAGGCTTGAGGCCAATCTTGGATCTCTGGGGTCTAAACAAAAGAATAAAACGTACAAA
Source organism: Garcialebias charrua (assembly GCA_038048925.1). Taxonomy (NCBI): domain Eukaryota; kingdom Metazoa; phylum Chordata; class Actinopteri; order Cyprinodontiformes; family Rivulidae; genus Garcialebias; species Garcialebias charrua. The sequence continues at coordinate 77,433 of JBBPBX010002187.1, read as the reverse complement.
TTCAGGATGCTGACACTCAGACAAGTCATCCACTCGGTTCAACCGAGGGATTACTTCTGCACAGTGGATCTGAAATATGCTTTTTTTCAACGTGAGCATCCTGCCCTGCCACAGAAAATATCTCAGCTTTGCCTTCGAGGACACCGCGCTCGAGTTCCTGGCAATGCCTTTTGGCCTAAAAACTGTCCCCCGGTCATTCACAAAATGCCTGGACACGGCCCTACCTTGCTGAGGGGTCAAGGGGTCAGAGTTCTGAATTATCTAGACGACCTGCTCATTCTTGGACACAACGGAGTCCAGGCACAGCAGCACACAGAGAGGGTGATGTCTCACCTGGAAGCTCTAGGCTTTGTTATAAACCTAACAAAAAGGAACCTGATCCCATCCCAGATTACCGTATTTCTGGGAGTACAGCTCAACTCCATATTGTATAGGGTAAGGCTCTCAGAGACACGGGTTTCTTCCCTCCACCTCTGCCTAGCACGTTTTCAGCTAGGCCAGAGGGTGTCTCTCAAGCTATGCCAGTACCTCTTGGGCTTGTTGGCAGCAGCTATTGTCTGTGAGCCTCTGACCTTATTAAGAATGTGCCCTCTACAGATATGGATCAACAACCAACTGCAACCTGCACCCCCTCGACCATCGAGGAGAATACTGATCGGCCCAGAGTGCATGCAGGCCTTGGAGCCGTGGAAGACCCCCACAGTGTTCAGCCAAGGCGTCATGCTGGGGAGGGATTTGTCATGAGTCCTGGTCACCACGGATGCATCAAAAACTGGGTGGGGAGGTCTCTGCAGAAACCAGTACGCCCAAGGGGTCTGGAAACAGCAGGAGGCCAAGCTCCACATAAATTTCCTGGAACTCAGAGCAGTGTTTTTGTCTCTGAAACACTTTTACAGTTAGGGTCTGGTTACACAACAACATGTCCTGATAAAATCAGACAATAGGACAATGGTCTCTTACATCAACAGAGAAGGTGGAACAAGGTCCCAACCTTTCATCAGGTTGACACAGAAACTGCTCACGTGGTGCAGCTCCCGGATCTTGTTGCTGAGGACGAATCACGTCCCGGGCGAGCTGAATCACGGGGCAGATGCCCTCTCCAGAGGGCCCCTCCTTCCCTCAGAGTGGCGGCTAAACCCACGTATCGTGGACCAGATCTGGGCACGATACGGGAGGGCCACCGTAGATCTGTTCGCCTGTAGCAACAATACGCACTGCGCACTGTATCATTCGATAAGGGAGACAGATGCACCGCTGGGGACAGATGTCCTGACGTACAGCTGGCCAGCGGGGAGGCTATATTACGCGTTTTCACCTGTCCCCCGATTCAGGCGACACTGGAACGTGTACGAAGGGGAGCTCTCTCCCTAATACTGATAGCTCCCAGGTGGCCTCAGAAAGCATGGTTTCCAGAGGTGATTTCACTGCTGACGGGGACACCATGGCAGCTGCCCCTCCACAGGGACCTGCTGACCCAGGCCCATGGGCAGCTCCTTCATCCACGCCCAGAACTGTGGCAGCTCTGGGCCTGGCTGCTGAAAGGGCCTGGTTAATGGCCTTCGGTCTGCCCAGTAATGTGGTAAACAATACAGGGAGCGAGAGCAAAGTCTACTCAGACCCTCTACACTCGCAAGTGGCATGTTTTTGAGGCCTGGTGTCTAGAGAGGAATATTATCTCATATTCCTGTGACTTGGTCCAGCTCCTGACCTTTCTACATGACCTGCTGGAGAAGGGTCGCTTTTTCTCCACCATTAAGGTCTTTTTATCAGCCATCTCGGCATGCCACGAGGGCTAGGGAGGTAAATCACCTGGTGCCCACCCTCTCATGATACGGTTCATGAAGGACGTGCTGAGGAAGAGGTCTCCAAGCAGTACTTTGGCCCCTCTGTGGGACCTACAGTTGGTCCTGGATGCTCTGTGTAAGCCTCCATTTGAGCCTCTTAGCAGCATTAAGATAGATTTATTATCTTATAAGACTGCATTGCTCTTAGCTCTGTGGTCATCAAAATGCGTAGGTGACCTCCACGCTTTATCTGTGCATCCAATGTGCACCAGACGGGTCAAAGGTCACCCTGCGTCCAAACCCCGCATATGTGCCAAAAGTACCAACTTTAATTCCCCAAAGTCTGGACTTTGAGCTCTCAAACTTTCCTCCTCCCCCTGTTCTAACTTCGGAACAGAGGCGGCTGAACGCGCTCTGCCCTGTTAGGGCCCTGAGCGCCTACATGGAGAGAACTAACAGTTGGCGAAAAACAAACCAGCTGTTTGTATGTTTTGATAATCCTGCTGCAGGCAGAGCCCTGTCAAAACAGCGCCTCTCACACTGGGTGACTGAGGCCATTAAAAGGGCGTACAGCAGCAAAGGTCAGCAGGTGCCCAGTGGGGTACATGCTCACTCAACCCGAGGCCTAGCCACTTCCTGGCTCTTATTCAGAGGTGTACCAGTAGCAGATATATGTGCCGCTGCTAGCTAGGCATCATCAAACACGTTTGTGAAACACTACAGTGTAGATGTCACAGCATGTGACGTGACACAGGCTGTTCTCTCTACCACAGAGTAAAGAACAGCTGACGCCTGTAGTCTAAGGCACAAAGTTCTCATAAGCATGCATTTCCAGAGCATTTCCAGGGCGTGATTGAATTACGTTCCCATAGTCATATGTTGCACCGAGTGTACTGACTGAGAAGGGAACTGAAAGTTATACACCATAACTCATGTTCCCTGAAAGAAGGGAACGAGGTGCAACATATGTTTGCCCTTTCAATGCCCAATGCCCCGGCCACCTAAACTTTGACCCGGTGTCTGACTATGTCCCTGTTGCCCACCTTACCTGCTCTGGCCTGTTGGCACATCTTGAACACTCATCTACAAACATTCACTAATCAAATCCCTCAGTAATGGAGGACATCTGCATACCACTTGTACAGCTTAGACAGTAAAGCTTCTTGTGTGTGTGTGGTGCTGTTTATTTCTCTGTGTATTTAGTCTGATGGAGTTGATTCTGTGAAGTCCAGATCTTAAAAACCTTTCCATTCTGTATGAGTCTTATTGTGCTTTTATTGTGTGAGACTGAAAATCCCACACAAAGTCTACCGGTGGACAGCCTGAAGATGCCCTTGTGCACCCTAATTCTATCAGGATAAGACTGAGGCCCTCCTGTGCTCAGTCATGTCCTTTATTGTCTCCTCAAGTCCATTATGTGTGGGATCAGCTCTGACACAGTGCTGATCTGCAGCATTGTCAGGTCCACTTGTAACAGGTCTAGGTTGACTCTGTTCTGTACCCAGACCTGAGTGCACTTGGATAACCCCAACCTGGATTGCAAACCATGTTATTCATTAGAACTGATGCTGTAATCAGTATAATTGTCAAGCTGAACACTTTCATTTCATTTACACCACATTGCCTGATTACAGTATTCACATCTCTTTAGGGACTGAAATGGGGTAGAGGCAGGGTAGCCGACCTGGGACCAGAAAGTTGCAGTTCGACTCCCAGCCATTCCCACATGTTGTGGTGTCTCTGAGCAAGACACCTAATCCCTAACTGCTCCCCAGGTGTTTACATATTTGTCCAATGCTCCACCTGGGTGTTTCTCATGTGGGATGGGTTAAATGCAGATAACTAATTTTGCCATTGTATGGGAACATACAGTGATGACAATCTCATACATTCCTTCCCCTTCATCCAAAAAAGGTTTTTAAATCATCTGCAGATTCAAGTGAATTTCTTGTTTTTATGTGTCGCTGGTTCGATAAGAGAGACCGTATTTCCATAGTTTGTAGGATCAAACCTTTAAAGGTTGTCTTAAAGAAAGAAAAGTGCATCAAATTAGGAATCACAGAAATGTGAAGTGAACTTTTAGACTCATGTTATATCTGTTGCTGTGGAAACTCTCGGTTTTACCAGAAACCTTATCTTCAGATTCCCTTCAATGGGGATCCATCCATCCATCCATCCATCCATCCATCCATCCATCCATCCATCTTCTTCCGCTTATCCGGGGTCGGGTCGCGGGGGTAGCAGCCTAAGTAGGGAGGCCCAGACTTCCCTCTCCCCAGCCACTTGGAGCAGTTCCTCCGGGGGAATCCCAAGGCGTTCCCAGGCCAGCCGAGAAACATAGTCCCTCCAGCGCGTCCTGGGTCTTCCTCTGGGTCTCCTCCCGGTGGGACGTGCCCGGAACACCTCACCAGGGAGGCGTCCAGGAGGCATCCTAACCAGATGCCCGAGCCACCTCAACTGGCTCCTCTCGATGTGGAGAATGGGGATCATCGTGTTAAATATAAACTCTTTTGTTGTCTAAGATTTTTTTTCCTTTCCTGATTTTCAAATTATACAATTTTAAAGACACAATATTGTGAAAGATAGAGCTGGTAGAATTAACAGTAGAGATAATTGCAGGCCTATAGCCATGGCCGGCACCTTATCTAATGCCCCTTTTCCACCGCTCGGCTCGGCTCGGGTTGGATCGGCTCAGATCGGCTCAGTTCGGGTCGGGTCACATCTAGTTCTGTTTCCACAGCTTTTTTGTACCCCTTCTGTGGGCAGGGTCCAGAATCCTACTAGTCTTACCACATGGTGGCAGTAGTGTTCCCTCAAGCTATTTACTAGTAGCCACCACTAGAAGAAGAACACAATAAAGGCTTTGACAGAATGTTGTGAAAGAGATGTCATGCTATAATGAGTACCTCATGAGCTGTAATCTTTAAACCCAATTCATAATCCTACCTTGTTGCCTTCTTTAAACCCATGTATTTTCCAATTTAGTATTTTTACAATAAAGATGTATTAAAACATATTTTATTATTTAGTTATGCACAAGGTGCTTGATAAAGTTGCAAAACCATATTTGTCTGAGCTGCTTCAACCTTCCTGCCCTCCCCGATCTCAGATCAGCTGAGCAGTTGCTGCTGACAGTCCTCAAAACTTTTTAAATCTTATTTAAAAACACACATTTATTCCTTGGCTTTTAACACGTGATCTTATCTTTTATGGCATGTTAACACACCTGCAGTAAGACTGGTATATGTATTTATTTTTGTATGCTTTTTATAGTTTTTAATTAACTTGTCTTTTATGTTATTGTACAGCACTTTGGTTGACCCTGTGGTTTTTAAAATGTGCTTTATAAATAAAGTTGATTTAAAACATCACACTGTGATCTTTGAAACTGCCAGTGTCTCCCTGGAAAAGCATGCTGCTGGACGCAGATTTTGGATGGATGGATGATGGATGGATGGATGGTCTGTGAACACCTTGAGGAGCTGAAGGCGGTGGATTATGATTCTTTAAAGGTCAAATGCAAATGGAAAATTCACTTAACTTCCAGTTGGATTTAAACACTATACATACTTCACATTGTAAAATAAGTTTAGGAAATTGAATGTCCCAGGACACCACTTAAGAAAATATAATGTTTAATAGGAAAAGTTTGAAGTGACAAATGTACAGAAGTAACGAATTTCCATCTGATGTCTCACGGCTTCCTCCAGAAGACGACACAGTTTGTTCAATTCTGGTGATTTTCTTCTGCTGACTGTAAAAGAAAAATGTGGTTAATTTAGTCCAGAATTTTTTTTTAGTAACAGAATGTAATCACAGGATGTTCATGTACTGACTATAACCTGTTGGAGTTATTTGAATTAATATTCAATGTTTTATAGACATAAATGTGTCAAGTTAGCTTCAATTATTTTCACCATAGTACTTTGTAACACATATCATGAAGTACCTAAAAAACCACACCACTTATATTATCCAAACTAACATAGTGTAATCACAAGATGTTCATGTGCTGACTGTAACCCATTGGAGTTATTTGAATTAATATTCGATTTTTTATAATTTATTTTCGTAGTGCACGTACATGTTTGGAAGAAGTCAAAGCGAACCTACTTTAAATGCAGCAGATTTGACCACTACGTGACATTATTAAAGAGTGGTTGAGCTCAGGAGCCCTCGTACTATAAAGTCAGCTATGAAATATATTTTTATATCTGTTCATTGAGCTACATTTTAAGCCGCCCGCGCGCGTTGCTCGTGGCGATCGTACTTTTTAAAATCCTGCAGTTTTGAGCAGTACGTGATTTTATTAAGGACACGTTCAGCTGAAGACCCATCTTTGCTATAATTTTAAAAACAAATAATTGTTTTTACCGTGTTATTCATGTAAAGTCCTTCCGTGTTCGCTTCCCTCGCTTCCGTGAAAACAGCTCGAGTCCACACAGAATTCTCCTTCCGGCGCGGGTGAGCACAGGTTGTCACCCCTCTGAAACCACACCAAAAATCTGGCACGGCGCAGCTCGGAATATCCAGTGGAGAAGGTGTAAAGTGGGTGTCTGTGACGCACATATTACGTAATATCCGACCCGTGCCGACCGGTGGAAAAGGGGCATAAGGTGCTGGATAGGGCTATTTTGAACAAGCTGGAAAAATTTTTGCTGACCTCTGACAATCAGTTTGGGTTTAGACGTAAACATGGAACAGACTTGTGCATCTTTGCTTTAAAAGAAATTTTAGATCTATACAATAGACACAACACCTCCATTTTCATGTGTTTTATTGATGCTTCAAAGGCTTTTGATTATGTAAATCATGAAAAGCTGTTTTGCAAGTTGTATAAGAGGGGTGTCCCCAAATGTTTGGTGAGGATTCTTGTTTTTTGGTATGCAAATCAACAAATGTATGTTAAATGGGGAAACTCTGTATCGGACCCCTTCGGTGTCTCAAATGGTGTGAGACAGGGTAGCATCCTGTCTCCCTTTTTGTTCAATGTGTACATGGATGACCTGTCAAAGCATTTAAATGACTGTGGAACAAGTTGTAGGGTCGGCAATAAGGTAATAATAATAATAATAATAATGAATTCCATTTATAATGCACTTTTCATTAATAAAAATCTCAAAGTGCCAGGTAATCAATCATCTTATGTATGCCGATGATTTAGTAATCTTCTGTCCCTATTCTGCTGGCCTACAAGAACTGCTGCAGGTGTGCTCTGGCTATGGAAGTGACTTTGATATAAAATATAATGCGAAGAAAAGCAACGTGATGATTGTGCGGAGCAGAGAAGACTCCAAGTTGATGTTCCCTGACTTCTTTCTGTCGGGCAACAGGCTGGATGTCAGTGATGAATATAAATATTTGGGGCACTATTTGACTGCAGACCTGTCAGATGATAGAGACATTTACAGACAATGCCATATGCTCTATGGACAAGCTAACATGCTGATCCTTAGGTTTGGAATGTGCTCATCATCTGTTAAGATCCAACTCTTTAAGGCCTACTGCACTCCTTTGTACACCGCTCACCTGTGGAGATGTTATAAAAGGAGCAGTATGTATAGACTAAGTCTGGTATATAATGATGGCCTTTGGATGATGCTGAGGGTACCTCGATGGAGCAGTGCAAGCAAAATATTTGCAGATGCAGGTGTGCCTTCCTGCCAAGCGGTGCTGCGTAACCTCATGTATAGATGCATTATAGATTGTCAGAATCTGAAAACTGTATCATCATTACACTGACCAACCCTGCACTAAGCTCTGTGAGATATTTTTCTATTTTACGGACTCATTGGCGGATGAGCCTCTATAGGAAAGCCTTTTAAATCTTTTTTTAATCTTTTTCTTTTTATATACATATATGGATTTTTCTTTGTGTCTGAAATAAAGAAACTACTACTACTACAATAATAAACTGTTGATAATCTCCAAGGTTTTTGTGTAATCCACCTCATTGTATGACATTGTCCCTCTCTTCAAGAGGCTGACCATGAATGTGCTCTCTACTGCCACCCAGTGGGCGCAGGGAACTCCTGCAGAGCCTGACCTGATGATAGCAGATGTGAAGTCAGTCAAACCTTTAGAAACAAAACTCACATTTGTTCACTACAAAATCGATTTTCCACAAGATTATTAGGATGTATACAAATTATTGTATACACTTCTTTAGGGTCAGTCCTAATCTGTTTGTAAGTGTAAGTGCAAGTGAAACTAGTGAAACAGTGATTTTCTTTAATCAGAGCTGAAGAATACGTAAAGGTTTTGTTCTGAAGGGAAATATGTTAAACACAGAAACATGCTCTGGTTAACAACACAAGCTAAAACCTAAAAAGAGCCAAATACTAGCTACGTAAAAGATAAAGACAACAAAACTCAAAGTTCTCATGTTTGACCAGACCACAGGTCATACTGTGTGTGTATATCTGCTGAATGTTCTGTTGTTTTCCTTGACAACTCCCCTCTTTGCAGAAATAACTTACATAATTGGAGTAGCTGTGGTTGAATGGTTAGAGCCGTCATCCTCCAATGAGACAGTTGGGGGTTCAATTCCAACAAAATGCAGTGATATGTTGAAGTGTCCCCGAGCAGTACACCTCAACAATGGTGTACTGAACCCCTCATTGCCTCCAATGCTTGTCCCATTGGTATATGAAAATAGAGCCAGCTTGGGGCCCTAAGCAAAATTTGGTTTGGGGCCCACTATTTCTGCTAATAATGTGGATTACTGCAATCAACAGTCAGATGATAGATCATTCACACACCTAACATAAACTATTATCTAACTATCTTGTCAACTGCTTAAATGACATTAAGCACTGGCTCTCTCAAAACTTCCTCCACCTAAACACAGATAAAACTGAATGCATTTTATTTAGTGCTCCTGGTGACACCAGCAACATCCTTCCCAGTCCCAGTGTTGGTTTTCCCCTCCCCCATTTCAACCCGGTGGTCAGAAATCTTGGAGTGCAGCTTGACTCCAACTTAAAGTTTGATAAACAGATCAGTTCTGTTGTCAAGACCAGCTTCTTTCAGCTCCGACTGCTCTCCAAAGTCAAGTCATTTCTCAGCCGTGGTGATCTGGAGAAGGCCATCCATGCCTTTGTGACCTCCAGACTTGACTATTGTAATGCTTTGTATGTTGGTATTAATCAATCCTCCATCTCCCGTTTACAGCTTGTACAGAACTCTGCCGCGCGCTTTTTGACCAACACACGAAAATATGAACACATCACTCCTGTCCTGTCCTCTCTACACTGGCTCCCGGTTCAGTTCAGGATACAGTTCAAGCTGCTCCTGTTTGTTTTCAAAGCTCTGAATGGACTTGCACCTCTCTACATCTCAGAACTTTTGAAAGCCCATCAGCCCGGCAGAGATTTACGATCTGCCAGTCAACACCTGCTGGAGGTGCCTCGCTCAAGGTACAAACAATGGGGAGACCGGTCATTTTCTGTTGCCGGCCCTAAAGCCTGGAACAGTCTCCCCCTTGAGCTGCGTGCCACCTCTGATCTGACTCTGTTCAAAACCAGACTGAAGACCCACTTGTTCAAAAAAGCTTTCAGTGTGTAACTTTTATTACTTTTGGTATTTTAATATGTAGCATTTTTTATTTCCATTGCCTTTTTTATTTCCATTGCCTTTTTATTTCCACTTGTTCAAATAAGCTTCCAGTGTGTAACTTTTATTACTTTTGGTATTTTAATATGTAACATTTTTTATTTCCATTGCCTTTTTATTTCCACTTGTTCAAAAAAGCTTTCAGTGTGTAACTTTTATTACTTGTGTTATTCTAGTGTTATTTTAGTATGTAGCATTTTTTATTTCCATTGCCTTCTTTTATTGCTGTTGTTTCCTATTCTATTTTCATTGATTTATTGTTCCAGTTTATTCATCTTTTTATCCTGTTAAGCACCTTGGTCAATGCAAGGCATTGTAGGAAGGTGCTATACAAATAAAGTTTATTATTATTATTATTATTATTATTATTATTATATGATATAGAATTGATAAAAGGACCTATAAACAAACTGGTAAAATATTACTTTCTCTGCATTCAATAACTACTTCTAAAAATTAAATGTTTCATGTTTGAGTAATTTGGTATTATTGTGGTGTATTAGTAAGGTAAATTGCCTCATCTCTCTCTCACCCAGTAGGAGGAGCCAGCGAGGTGTTCCCCAGGTTTTCCAGGTGAAGAGAAGAAGAAGTGTTCGTGTTTGATTTCATTCATTCTGTTTCTGGTTTTGGCGCTCGAAGGATTAAAGTCAACTGCTTGGAAATCAGTTTGTTTCTCCTTCTTCACACACTACAGTGGTGACCTGCGACGTGAAATATGTCAAGACCAAACAAAGATGTTGTTTCTTCTTCGGACTCTGCCGCCGCGATGTCTGCCCAGCTGTTGCAGCCGACCCCAGCCGACTTTGCTCCCGCAACGAGTGTTAAACTCCCGGAGTTCTGGCAAAGCGACCCAGTTTCGTCGTTCTAGCACATCGAGGCACTCTTTCGCCTCCGAGGCGTGAACGCAGATGAAACCAGGTACTTCTTGGTCGTGTCGGCTCTGGATCAGCAGTCCACCCCCAAAGCCATGCCGTTGCTGCGCAACCCGCCGCACGTGGGCAAATATGGCGCCCTCAAACAGTTTCTGCTGCGACGGTACACTTTGACTTCAACTGAGAGGGCTGATAAACTGTTATCCTTGCCTGGTTTGGGTGACGGCAAGGCTGTGGGCATGATGGGCAAAATGCTGTCGCTACTTGGTTCAGACGATGGGGGGGTTCCTGTTCCCGCAAATTTTCCTGCGCCAGCTTCCGTCGCAAGTGAGGGCTGCTCTGGCGAATTCCCCCTGTTTATCTACCGGTGATTACCGGGGTTTGGCGGAGGAGGCCGACCGGGTCCTGCTGGCTACCAGACGGTTTGGTCGTGCAGAGTACATCGGTGGAGCCCGAGCAGATGGAGATGGGGGAGCCACCGGTGGTTTCAGCTGTTGGCGCGCGAACTCGGCGGGAGAGCTCCCTTTGTTTCTACCACCGGAGGTTTGGCAACAAAGCCAAGCGTTGCATCCCACCGTGCACGTTCGGGTTGTCGGGAAACGAGGAAGCCGGCGCTCAGTAGCAGCTGTGGGCGCTGGCGAGCAAGGTGAGTTGCTCTTCGTCACAGACTCCCTGTCAGGACGTCGTTTTTTGGTTGACTCTGGTTCCCAGAAGAGTTTGGTCCACCCTGTTGGACCTGAATTAGCAGGCCGAGGCAGTGGCCCACTGCTAACTGCAGCTAACGGTTCTCCCATTGGAACTTTTGGCACTAGACGGACAACAGTTTCTTTCCATGGTCGGGAGTTCGAGTGGGACTTTGTTGGATCAGTGACTGTTCCTATTATCGGTGCAGATTTTTCATGTGCTCATGGTTTGTTAGTGGCTGTTGCTAACCGCAGACTTATTGACGCTGTAACTTTTGCAACTTTCCCATGTGTGTCTGGGGGGGCTGGGCCGCTAACTCATGCTAATGTTTTAGTTTCAGGTGATGTTTTTCAAAGTTTGCTGGTAGAATTCCCCTCTTTAACTACACCTGCTTTTTCTTCTTCAGAAACTAAACACGGGGTCGAGCATTTCATCCCTACTACGGGACCGCCCGTTTTGCATGTGCACGCCGCCTCGACGCTGTTAAACTGGCCATCGCTAAAGAGGAGTTTGGTACCATGGAGAGGTTGGGTATTGTTAGACGCTCTAACAGCCCGTGGGCCTCCCCCTTCACATGGTACCAAAAGCAGACGGGTCGTGGCGCCCATGTGGCGATTTTCGCCGTTTAAATAACGTGACGACGCCTGATCGCTACCCCATTCCGCACATTCAGGACTTTTCTGTTCGGTTGTCGGGTGCTTCCATTTTTTCTAAGGTGGATCTGGTGCGCGGCTACCATCAAGTCCCAGTGCAGTCCAGCGATGTACCTAAAACTGTAGTAATCACCCCCTTTGGGCTTTTTTTTAGTTCCTCCGCATGCCGTTTGGACTAAAGGGGGCAGCACAGACTTTTCAAAGGTTGATGGACTCCATGTTGCGTGGTCTCAATTTTGTGTTTGTCTATCTGGACGACATTTTGGTGGCCAGCTCGTCAACCGAGGAGCACCTGTTGCACCTGAAAGACATTTTTCAGCGCTTGGATGCACATGGCTTGATCATTAATCCGGTCAAGTGCCAGTTTGGTTTGCCGGTGATCGACTTTTTAGGTCATCGTATTTCCGCGCAGGGTGCAGTTCCATTGCCTGCCAAGGTACAGGCGGTGGCAGAGTTCCCACGTCCTCTGGTGGTAAAAAAGTTGCAGGAGTTTTTAGGCATGGTGAACTTTTACAACAGGTTCATTCCCAATGCAGCCCATCTCCTGCAGCCTCTCTACGAGGCTCTGCGCTCGAGGAAGGCGACTGACACAGTGGTCTGGACCCCGGACCGGATCACTGCTTTCGATGGTGCTAAGTCCGCGTTAGCTAGCGCAGCACTCCAAGCCCATCCAGATTCAGAGGCCCCGATTGCGTTAACAACTGATGCTTCAGATATTCTGATATTCAGATATTCAGATATTCTGTTTAAAACTTGCTTCTTCCATCTTCGAAACATCTCCAGACTTCGCCCATCCCTAACTTTTTCCGATGCTGAGAAGCTCGTCCATGCTTTTGTCTCCTCCAGGCTCGACTACTGCAACTCCCTGTTTGTTGGAATCCCTGGCAAAAACCTTCAGAAACTTCAATATATTCAAAACAGTGCAGCAAGGATCTTGTTGAGAGTTCGTAAATTTGAACATATTACGCCCATTCTCCATAACCTTCATTGGCTTCCTGTCGCCTACAGAATTCAGTACAAAACTGCTCTCATTACACATCAATGCTTACATGGAGCTTCACCAGATTATCTGAAGGATATTCTTATTCCATACTCATCCACCCGGTCGCTGCGGTCACAGAACAGTAATCTCCTTCACATTCCGAGAACCAAATTAAGGACCATGGGAGACCGGGCTTTCAGTGTGGCTGCCCCCCGCCTGTGGAACTCTCTTCCTGACTGTCTGAGAGCCCCACAGTCTGTGGTTGACTTTAAGAGCGGCTTGAAGACCTTTCTTTTCAACCGAGCATACTCTACCTCCTCATGATTCTACTTTTGATCTTAGTTGATACTGTTATTGATTTTACTTGTTTTACTTGTTTTATTTGACATTTAATTCTGTTGCACTTTGTAGCACTTTGAGATTTTCATTAATGAAAAGTGCGTTATAAATTGAATTCATTATTATTATTATTATACAGCTGTGGGGGCTGTTGTAGAGCAACGTCTTGGTGACGCATAGCAGCCGTTGGCATTTTTCAGCCGAAAATTACGGGACTGCGAGCGCAAGTACAACGTTTTTGACCGCGAGTTGTTGGCGCTGTTCTTAGCTACACAACATTTTCGGTTTTTGCTGGAGGGTCGTTCGTTTACGGCTTATGTAGACCACAAACCACTCACGTTTGCCATGTCTAAAGTTTCGGAGCCCTGGTCAGCACATCAGCAATGGCACTTGGCGGCCATTTCAGAGTTTACAACGGACGTCCGCCATGTGGCCGGAAAATCCAACTCAGTGGCAGACTGTCTGTCACGGGTACTCGTTTGTCCTGTGCTCCTCGGGGTAGATTTTTCTGCCATGGCCGCTGACCAACCAGGAGATGCTGATATAACTGCCCTTCGTGCCGTGTTTCAGGGCTTAAACTAAAGGAGGTCAAATTGGGAGAGGGCGGTCCTTTGATCCTATGTGACGTTTCCACAGGTCGGACACGCCCAGTGGTTCCATCAGGTTGGCGCCGTCGCATTTTTGACTCTGTTCACTCTCTCTCGCACCCAGGTGTGCGCGCGTCTGTGAAACTAGTCAGCGCACGTTTTGTGTGGCCTGGTTTACGCAGAGAGGTGAGGAGTTGGGCAGCGGCTTGCGTGGCTTGTCAGCGTGCCAAGGTGCACCGGCACACTAAGGCACCACTGGAACCATTTCCCATTCCAGCCAAGCGTTTTGACCACGTGCATGTGGACTTAGTTGGTCCCCTGCCCCCATCACGGGGTTTCACACACCTGCTTACAGTGGTCGACCGCACAACCAGGTGGCCGGAGGTCGTTCCTCTTTCTTCCACAACTACCTCCGACGTGGCTGGTGCGTTCCTCTCCACTTGGGTTGCCCGTTTTGGTGTGCCCTCGGACATCACTTCAGACAGAGGTCCCCAGTTTATTTTAGGGCTCTGGTCCGAGATGACGTGCTTCTTGGAGGTGCAGGTGCATCGCACTACCGCCTACCACCCTCAGGCTAACGGGTTGGTTGAACGTTTCCATCGGTCTCTTAAGGCGGCATTGCGTGCTACGCTTACAGACGTTGGCTGGGTGGAGCGTTTGCCGTGGGTGCTGCTTGGGTTGCAATCAGCTCCTAAGGAGGACCTCAATGCTTCATCAGCCAAGTTGGTTTTTGGTCAGCCTTTACGTATCCCAGGGGAGTTTTTGTTAGACGCTGCCGCTCCACGTTTCCCCGAAGCGGTGGACCCCTATTCGCAGAGTAGTTTTTTGGTTCCGGGTCCTGTGCACCATTGTTTCCCGCAGGTGTTTGTGCCCATAGCACTCCAGTCTGCCCATTTTGTTTTTGTGCGACGTGACGCCCACCGTTTGCCCCTCCAGCCTCCGTATGACGGGCCGTTTCGGGTGCTCAAAAGAGGTGCGAAAAGTTTTGTTTTAGACATGGGTGGGCGTAGAGAGCTGGTTACAGTGGACCGCCTGAAGCCAGCCTATGTGTTGGCTGATGAAGAGGTGTTGCCGGCTCAGGTTCCTAGACGCGGCCGCCCTCCTGCTCGACCCCATCTTCCGTTTTCTCCCCCCAACTGTGTTCCTCCACCTGTGGCACAAAATGTTGTTCCTGTACGGGTGCCAGCTGTTTCTCCGCCCCCGAGTCGACGCAGTCGGTTCGGCAGGTTGATTAGGCCCCCTGTGAGAGACTGATATGTTTTGTATTTGCCCTTCTGGGTGTTCGGGGGGCTGTGTGGTGTATTAGTAAGGTAAATTGCCTCATCTCTCTCTCACCCAGTAGGAGGAGCCAGCGAGGTGTTCCCCAGGTTTTCCAGGTGGAGAAGAAGAAGTGTTCGTGTGTGATTTCATTCATTCTGTTTCTGGTTTTGGCGCTCGAAGGATTAAAGTCAACTGCTTGGAAATCAGTTTGTTTCTCCTTCTTCACGCGCTACATTTTAAACATTAAAAACTGATTTGATTTGACTGATAAAGTAATAATGAAGCACATAGCTGTTATCTTGTGCCCCTTTTCCACTTGCTTGTGCGGGTCGGTTTTCTTAACGCCATTTCCACCAGACTTACGAGCCGCGCCGCACCAGAATTTTGGACACATTTCTTGGCAGGGTCGAACCGAGCCGTAAGCGAGTCGTCCTTCACGTCAGAAACACTGTCGGTCACAGATTGGTCGGGGGGAGGAGTCTGTGTGGAGGAGTTAGTTTGGGTCTTTTCATAACAACGGATCCGCCATCTTGTATTCGCCTTGCACCGAAGCCTGCTTGCTCGTATTGTTGTAGCTCGAAAAAAAAGACAAATCATGTCCAATCTGAGGTCAAATGCAGAGGTGCAGGCGTTTTTGTGCTTTGTTGGTGATGAGAAAATCCAAAAGCGAGCTGGATCGATTGATTAGAAATGATAGCCCAGCTAATATCGGTAGCTTTTGGACACACACACACAGCCACAATTTGAAGCAATTATTGAAGATAGTGAGTGTTTTCTAACTTTAAACATATTTTAAGTTACTTATCTCATCGGTTCTGAACATGTTTTCAACTAACAAAACAGGTTGATGCCATAATAGGACAACATCGTTGCTACGAAGCTAAGCTAATTAGCATAAATGCTAACTGATCTCTGCTCTGTTTCTCACTGCATTTTATCCAGAACGTATTCAGCACGTGACGGTTCATCTCTAAACTCCACATTAAACCCTCCAAGCCTCCTGGCTTCTGCCCTTCAGCGGAGTCTACACCGATTGTTGACAGATCTCTGTCGCAGCAGGCAAGGTAACCCAGCTGCACCTCACAGATCAGCACAACGCTACAGTCTTCTGCGCTTTGTAAGAACAGACAACATATTCCAAATCAATTTATGTGTGCCAGTAAGGACTTGCTGTTATTTTATTTTAATGTAAAACAATAAAATGTTGAATAAATAGTGAATAAGCACCACATCTTGAACTTGTGGGTTGAAATTACTGTATGTGCACAGGGTCCCAGACAATGATAAAATGTAGAAGAAAAACAGTAATAAGATCTAAGATATGAACTAAGAAAAACATCAACTAAAAATCATCTAATAATAATTTGCTAATTGCATTAAAACAATAATAACAATACATCAAACAGCAACATGAACTTGAGTTTTTGTGCGGCCTTATTAATATCTAACCAGGATCATTGCTGTGAAAAATCACATAATGTTGCTGCTGATCTGTTTCATGCTCATCAGTTCGCACAGACTCATGCTGCTGTTCAGTGTACTGTATTGTCTTCATTGTTTTTATGCTTTTAGTGCTTATATTTTTAGTTTATAGGTCATATCTTAGATCTTATTATTGTTTTTCTTTTACTTTTTACTGTTGGATGTAACTGGGACTCAGTGTACAAAATTTCATTCCACCTCAGCTGTGAATGACAATAAATAATATTTGTATCTGTGTAATACAAAGTACCTTCTGATTCATATATCCATTGTTATTTTATTGTTTTCATTATTTATAAAACAGTTGAGCTGGTTTAACTAGCGCCAAGAAGCAAATACAGAAAAACAAACTGTAGCAGCACCGTTCTTTGTTTTATGCAGTTATTTAAAAACAGTATCTAGACTTGATTAACCACGTTTTTCTTCTTTTACAGACAAGAGAAAAGAGTCATCACCAGACTTGAACAACCTGTATCTTCTTCAGGATGAAGCCGGTGAGACAACGGAAAACAAAACATTAGGTGGATGCAGTATTTTTTATTTGTGTACATTTGTGGGATGAAATTATGTGCACATGGTCCCAGTTACATTGATAAAAATGTAAAAGATAATTAATATCTAACCAGGAGAATCACTGTGAAAAATCACATCATGTTGCTGCTGATCTGTTTCATGTTGCTGTGTTCATTCATGCTCATCTTTTTGCACAGACTCATGTCCGTGCTGCTGTTCAGCATATTGTGTTCATTGTTTTGGTGCTTATCATATTTTTTTGTTGATTTGGTGTATGCATTTTTTAAAACAGTATCTAGACTATATTAACCACTTTTTCCTTCTTTTCCAGTCAAGAGAAAGAGAAAAGAGTCCAGTAAAGAAAAGTCTGATTTCTGCACTGAAGAACATGAAGAATTGAACCAGACGCAGCAGGAACAACACTTGTCTACTTCTGGATGAAGCCCGTGAGACAACAGATGAAAAATCATTAGTTCTGTACATTTTCATTTCTTACTTTTCCTATTAAACTTTTTTTTTCTTAAGTGGTGTCCTGGAACATTCAATTTCCTAAACATATTTTACAATGTTAAGTGTGTATAGTCATAGTGTTTGTTTAAAGACCGTGTAAAGTGAAATTAAAAATGTGTTTTTAGTTTGTCACATGGCATAAATATGTGTTATTAATCACCCATATAAATCTGACTGATTAAAAACATTGTTTACCTTATAAAATTAAGTCTCAAAAATCATGAAAAAACATGATTTTGCCTTGCCCTGGAACGCTGGGGGCGTGTCAGTGCGTGGGCGTGGTTTCAGCGCAGCTGCGCTCGTGTCCTGCCCCCTGAGCTGACTGTGGAGAGGCAGACAGCAGAGCCAGTAAACCTGCTCTGTTTTTATCTGAGTTCTGTCTGTAACAGCAGCTACTTTTTCCAAGAGTTACGCTGTTTTTGTAAATAGTTTTCTTGTGTGTTTTTAATCTGGAATGAATAAAAAAAAAAAAAAGAGTTGTACCATGCGGGAATTGAACCCGTGGAGTTTGGGACGGAAGGCAAGCGCCTTATCCATTGACCTATCCAGGCATTACAGATACTCAGTATAAAACCACGTGGTATAAAAAGACATTATGATTTGTACGGGTGCCCTGACCATTGCGACATCCAGGGAAGATGCAGCAACGAGGCATAATTGATTAGCTAGCTAACAATGAACAAAATATCTATGCTATTGCTATCTGATGCTATCTGCGATTCGCGAGTGAACGGCTCCACCGATGCGAAGAACGCATTTATACGGCTGGAGCTGCAGGGGGTGGGGCTTTAGACCGTGTGACGAAACACGGTCACATTTAAACCACGCCTAAAAAATCCTGAAACAGAAATATCTTTATACACAGTTTGATCTATAACTCCAAAATTAATTGAGCTACAATTTTGAGACTTTTTACTCATTTACAAGATTACAATTATCACATTTATAATGTTTATTTAAGAAAATGTTGAAATTCACTTTACACGGTCTTTAAATACTGGAAGTTCTATTTGCATTTGACCTTTAAAGAATCATAAGAAAAAGATTATTACACTCTGCTCAACTGTTATTACATTATAAATTATTTGGTTCTAGGATGAAGTCAGACAAAAACAGTCAAAAATTCAAAAAACTGTCTTTTAAACAGTTTAAAGTTATCTAACCCTGCTTGCATGTCACGGGGCAGCAGCTTTACCAGGGAGGCACAGGCATCAACAGCCACCTGTTCAGCTCTTGTAGGAGGACTCCACGGTGTTTGCAGACAAACTGAATATTTAATATGTAATACTTTTATGTTTGTAAATTTAATGAAAGAAAAACCTTAAAAATGTAAGGACAAAATCTAACCAAATTGTTTTCAAGTCTGTAGTTTACTGTAAAAGCAGTTTCAAAGATCACACTGTGATGTTTTCAATCAATCAATCAACTTTATTTATAAAGCACATTTTAAAAACCACAGGGTCAATCAAAGTGCTGTACAATAACATAAAAGACAAGTTAATTAAAAATGATAAAAAGCATACAAAAATAAAAAATACATATACCAGTCTTACTGCAGGTGTGTTAAAATGCCATAAAATATAAGATCACGTGTTAAAAGCCAAGGAATAAATGTGTGTTTTTAAAAGAGATTTAAAAGCAGGAAGAGAGGAGGCCTGTCTGACACTGAACAGTTTGTTCCACAGCCTGGGAGCAAGAATGCCAAACGCTCGGTCACCTCTGAGCTTCAACCTAGTTTCGAGGAATGTCAGCAGCAACTGCTCAGCTGATCTGAGATCGGGGAGGGCAGGAAGGTTGAAGCAGCTCAGACAAATATGGTTTTGCAACTTTATCAAGCACCTTGTGCATAACTAAATAATAAAATATGTTTTTAATACATCTTTATTGTAAAAATCTATGCTAAAATGGAAAATACATGGGTTTAAAGCAGGCAGAGAGCCAAAAAGGTAGGATTATGAATTAGGTTTAAAAATTACAGCTAATGAGGTACTCCATTATAGCATGACATCTCTTTCACAACATTCTGTCAAAGCCTTTATCGTGTTCTTCTTCTAGTGGTGGCTAGTAAATAGCTTGAGGGAACACTACTGCCACCATGTGGTAAGACGAGTAGGATTCTGGACCCCGCCCACAGAAGGGGTACAGAAATGCAATGGAAACAGAACTACATGTGAGCCGATCCGAATTGACCGAAACTGATCCGATCTGCGCCGAGCGGGTGGAAAAGAGGCATTGAAGTTCTGTCTCTGTGGCCCTCTAGGGCAGTGTTTCCCAATCTGGGAGGTCCAACCCCCATGTGGGGGCGTTAGAGAGCACAGGGGGGGTCGCATAATTTGTCTGCTCTGAGGTTAGAGGTTGTAAAAATATCCATTTGTCTGTGTAACAACTTTAGAAAATATGTTTTTATTTTAATTATAATGTTTGAAATGTTGAGGCAAAGCTCTCAGTTTACCGATCGATCTACGTTCCCATAGATGAGGATCTATGGTCATGAGCTTTGGGTTGTGACCGAAAGAACGAGATCTCGGATACAAGCGGCTGAAATGAGTTTTCTCCGCAGGGTGTCTGGACTCTCCCTTAGAGATAGGGTGAGAAGCTCAGTCATCCGGGAGGGACTCGGAGTAGAGCCGCTGCTTCTCCACATCGAGAGGAGCCAGTTGAGGTGGCTCGGGCATCTGGTTAGGATGCCTCCTGGACGCCTCCCTGGTGAGGTGTTCCGGGCATGTCCCACCGGGAGGAGGCCCAGAGGAAGACCCAGGACACGCTGGAGGGACTATGTTTCTCGGCTGGCCTGGGAACACCTTGGGATTCCCCCAGAGGAGCTGCTCCAAGTGGCTGGGGAGAGGGAAGTCTGGGCCTCCCTACTTAGGCTGCTACCCCCGCGACCCGACCCCGGATAAGCGGAGGACAATGGATGGATGGATGGATGAATGGATGGATTGATGGATGGATGGATGTTTGAAATGTCCCCAAACCCTGATTAACACTGACAAACTCTCATTTTGGTTATGTTTGAAGAGTTTTCTTTAACGTATTATGTTAAAAATTAAAATCTGTACTGTCACTTTAAGGACGTCAGTGCTGCTCTCAGCTTTCACTGCCTGAGTGAGAAGAGGTAGGACATTTTTGTTGTTCTTGGTTAAGCTCACGTTTTATTAAATATCAGTGGCGACTGATTATCTTTTTCATGGGGGGGGGGGGGTGCCATCTATTGGTCATGAAATAGCCTCAGAATATCAAGGTCAATGTCAATAAAGCACATTAAAAATAACAGAAGCTGACCAAAGGACTTTACAACTGAAACAGATAAAAATAAAAGAGTAAAATGCATCTAGTGCCACTAAAACATAATAAAGTTAACAATACAACACACAACAACAATAAAATCTGCTCAAAATTTCTTCTCAGACTCTGCTTGGATCAAATGCCAAGGAATACAGATGTCTTGAGCAAAGATTTAAAAGTCTCAACAGTCTGAGTCGTCTTTAAATTCTCAGGTAAACTGTTCCACAGCTTTGGAGCAGCAACCACAAAAGCCCGATCCCCTCTGGATTTCATTCTGGATCTGGAGACATCTAAGAGAAACTGGTTGGTCGACCGGAGTGCTCTTACTGGAGTGTAGATGCTAATAAGATCACATAAAAGAAGGGAAAAAAACACTTCTTTTTAAATTTGATACACAAATATATTTGTCCATGAATGAATCCAATCAGCTACTTGGACTACAAGCATGTTTTAAAGACATAAAAATCTGGATGACCTTAAATTTTCTGATTTTGAACACAGACAAGACTGAGGTTTAGTTTTTGGACCTGAGCTTATTAGGAATAAATTTTTCAGTCTTTCACCTTACTTAGATGGCATTAATATGGCCTCCAGTTCTAATGTTAAAAATCTTGGTGTTATTTTTGATCAGGACATGTCTTTTATCCCCCACATTAAAAATGGTACCAGAACCACCTTCTTCCACCTGCGTAATATCACTAAAATTAGAAAACTCTTATCTAACAATGATGCAGAAAAACTGGTTCATGCATTTGTCATGTCTAGACTGGACTATTGCAATGGTTTGTTAGCTGGGTGTCCAAATGCTTCTTTAAAACTTAAAAAGTGGCACTAAACCCTTGGCTTATGGAAAATTCTTGCTCTTTTTTTTGTAGTATTCAGAGTTTATTGTTGTTTGCATCACATGTGGTGGAACTAAATTATGTACACAGGGTCCCAGTTGCATCCAGCAATAGAATGTAAAAGAAAAACTGTAATAAAATCCAAGATATGAACTAAGAAAAATGATAACTAAAATGACACTGAGCATGGACTTTGTTAATTAAATATACACTAAGCACTAGTAGTACAAAACCAACATGCCGAAAAGCAGCACGAACACGAGTCTGTGAGCAGATGTTGTTAATGCCTGTAGTAGTTGTGTAATTTATATTTATAATAAAAATTACACAACTTTAAAACTTCACAAAGCTACAAAAAATCCTAATAATTTAGATAATAATGTGGAGTCAACCTGTTTCTTCCATCTGTATTTGTGTAGAGCTTGTGCTGCAGTAAAGAGTGGTTTGTTTTTCAGAGACCAAGAGTAAAACTCTGAGCAAGACATTTCATCATTTAAATTGACAATGAGCTCATTTCTAATTAGTTCAGAAGAGCATTTGTTTCACCCATCAGTCCACTTATTTTTTCACGAGAGAAAATCATCTCCACAAATCCAGTGGAAGATGGGATGAAGACAAACAACTGCCTGAAGACTTGATCCACCTCTCTGCTGTTTCCTTGGACTGCCACCTTCTCCTGAGCTTCTGTGGTGAGGTGCTGCAGTCACATTCCTCATGAAGCTCATCCATAGACATGCTTAGTCTGCCAAAAGGTGTTAAAAGTTTTATGATCTGAGTTCACCAGAGGCACATAGGTCATGTACAGTGGTAAATAAATGGGAACAAATATTTTATCTTTAGAATTTTGTATCATATCCTAACTACCTTTTGAAATTACTTTAATACATCATCAATTGTATAAACTGTTTAATTTTTTAAGATGTGTAGAAGTATGCATATGTTTGTGTAATAGAATAATGCGGTTCGTAAGGTATTTAAACACTTACTGAGCCATCATTATTGTAGATGCGCAGTTTAGCAGACTTTAATCTTGCACAAACTGCCACCAAAGTGCGAGTTCTTCCTTTTTCCGATACTAAATTGTTTTTACTGTGATTAGCCAGAAATGTAACTTCACAGGAGACTTCAATTTATATTGGTCTACCAAAAAATAGACCTTTTATTGAAACTATCACAAGAATTACATTAAACATTTGTATCGATATTAGCTCTGATTTAATAACTACGTTGACAAGAATTCAAATTAAAACAAACAGACAGTTTAAACTTAACTGTTGGCACATTACTTGACAGATTAATAGCTTATGAAAAATAAGAAATAGGAGGAAGGAGTACTGGAAGCTAAGTTAAGCTAAAGTTGTTTACTTTGAACCAGACTGGGTGACACTTTTCCCACACGAGTAGACTGCTGGGCTCCCGCACGTTCAACCACACCACGGCTCGTTACCTGTTGAAGGTTCGTCTCTTGGAGACAAGAGTGGAGAAGTTTGTGGACACACACGTGGATGGGTTTGTCCACCGGCCGTCCAGTCGGGACTTCAGCGTGTGTGGCTGATTCACGATACGATTGAAGCTCGCCTCCCTCGGCAGGAAACAACGGTCAAGCGCACAGACTGACTTTCAAAATAAAACTTTAGAAAACAAATTCTTCCAGAAAATGAGTGAACGGATCAAAGTAAGGCTTTACTATGATCCCAGCTGAGACGTGGGTCGTTGACACATGACCGGGCCGTCTCCAGCTTTTCCAGAGGAGAGAGCAGGTTGACAGTTCGTTCTCCTCGAAACTCTAAAAACAAATGCAGGAAGTGCCCATTTATAGGGAGGCGGGATCTGACCCACCTCCTTCATAACTATTGGCTGGTTTTAACAAAATAAAAGATGGAAGTTTAATTCCATAGGCAGAAAGACTCTTGACGGACAACAGGAAAACTGTTTACATAAACGACCAGGTGGACAGTCCTGTTGAGTCTAGCTTGAAGACAAAACAAGAGAAGGAAGAGAACAGCTCTTACCCTGACTTCTGCCTTAGCGACAGAGTCTGCTTGCTTTTGCAGAAATAAAACCAGCAGAAGGTCACAGTCATGCAAGTAACAGATCATCATTAAAAATGACAAAAATATACTGTAGATCAATTCTGAATTAACACACATTAAAGAGAAAGTTCAATCTGATTAATTAGTGTCCATTAATTCATAATAATTGTAAAAAATATAAGTGTCCATTTGTCTCCTTGAGGGCCTCAAGAAGGTGTAACACTGAGAGTTCCAGAGAGATGCAGAGAGGCCCACATCCCATACGGACATGAGGTTGCTATATCACTACAGTCCCCCTTTTTGGAAGTCATCGCCTGTCCTTGGAGATGAGTTCCAACACGAAAGGATACCACCGAATGTCTCTGACCTCTATGTAATCCAGCAAATGGAAAAAAAAATCAAAAAAGTTCAAAATTATACTCCCATAATGTTTTTGGAAATTCCATACTGTTCGTAGGTAATCCCTTTGCGGTAAGCTTTCAATCCTTTGGAAAACATAGTCTGTTAACCCATGGAAAACTGAGTCTGTGATCCCTTGGAAACAAAGTCTTATAATCCACAACGGTAAATCCACAACGATGGGGGTTATTGATTTCATCAGCAAGAATGGTTTTTAATCAGCATGTAGAGGGGATCCCTCGATTGAAGCAGAGGAGGCGGGCCTTGGATGAAGGTTGAAGACCAACGTTGGATCAGCAGGTCCCCACATCGAAGGTTGCAGGCTGGATGGCTTCCAGTCGGTGCCACCCTGGTTCAATGTGTCATGCAATTATGTGGTTTTAGGTGGGCTTATGATTGGGATTCTACATTAAGCCTTACCTATATGCACCTGGTATGTAAGCTATCATGGATTAGATCAGCTACAATTACCAATTAAGGGGTGGATCAATGCTGTAAAAATCAGAAATAGGGATCTATACCTATAGAAATGTGGAGGGCTTCTGTAACGAAGGCCTCTTCATTCAAACTATTCCTCCATTCATTATTTAGTTTTGTTTAAACTAATAAAAAAAAGAAATCTAGTTTGGTCTAAATGTCTGTTGTCTTTTAGACGAACGACGCAAGATTTGGTATTCCCTATAAATTTTGAAGTCTATGGCGAGACTCATCAAAATGAATAGATCTAGAATAGAAACGATCGAATCGGTTCTATCTAAATGATTGGGAGATCAGTGTAGATTATAGTACCTTAAGTAGTATTAATCTACAATGACTTTTCAAAGATTGAGATCTTTAACAAAATGAACAGCATGTTGGCATAGTTAAAATCCATTTAAGTCTTCAACTTATCAACAATCAAAACCTCTATTGGCTGGGAGTGTTCAGAAAACAATAACAACGTCAATAACAACAAAAGTAGCAATCAAGCAACTAAAAACAACGTTTCACTACAACAAACTCACTCTGGTCGTCAGACTCCAACGTCACACACAAGAAAAACAGTTCTTAGCTTTATAACCGATGTCAATTAAATCCTGCAGATTTAAACGGTTGTTAAGGTTAGTTTTTGTTGTGGGTTTTATGCTTAGCGTTTCTAAGTTCTAGTTGGAACGGTTTCTTTTCGCAACTAGAATAGTTTAAACTGTTTAGTTTATTTACTATCCTGTGCTTGGACGACCTTCTTTTCCCATGAAGTCTTTGAGTTTGCGAGATCTTTGTCGTTTGTGGGGTTATTGAAATCTTTGTCCTTGACATGGGCATGACCTAACATCACCCCCCTGTGGTCATGAGGGACCACGCGCACGGGTGTGGACGTCCGTCCATGGGCACGAGTTAGGATGCCATTGTTTAGTTTAAGCTGTTCGCGCAGTTTATGGGGAACCTTGTACAGGAACCTTATAGGTCTCGGCCAACGTACCTCTGTACGTTTACCTCTTTCTGCGTAATGCAGGTGTGTCACAACAGTCGGCGCCATCGCAGGCGTGTCTCTGTCGTTGTGATGTATGTCTTCCCACTTCATGAATGAAGAGGTGCTCTTTGAGTCTGTAAGAACTATGTCATTGCTGAGTAGTTCTAGATTCAAATGCTCTTGAACCAAGGTTTCATTGAAAACTTGGATGATAACTGAATTACCTGTCCCAGAGGACAGCACAGCGTTCTCGGTGCGAGATCCATGGACCTCTACACCGTCCTCTACCTGTGGTAGGAAGTGTGAGTCTGCCCCCCTTTTGTTTGAGGAGGGGTCCTCAAAATCAGTAACAATGAAGTCCAAGTGACTGTCAGCGTGTTGTAGACTGTCACTACGTGGGCTCAGATGTCCTTGAACCAAGACTTCACTGAAAGCTTGGCTGTATGCCGAATTACCTGTCCCACAGGACAGTACAGCGTCATCGGTGTGGGACTCTTGGATCTCCACACCTTCTTCTACCGGTGGTAGGTAGTGTTCAGTGAGCGCCGAAGGTGTCAGCTCGCAGAGGAGATCCTCGGGATGGGCCAGAGTCTGGTCCAATTGTTGAGTCTCCTCCGTCTCACCTGTATATGAAGGATCACTTACCGGGTTTGTGGTCTCGGTTGGGGAATCCTTTTTTACCTCAGCGGTACCTGCTGTTAGACAGTCAGTGTCCTGACCTTGGGGAGGTACCACGAATGGCAGTGGACTGCTCACTGTGGCCCACATTGTCTGATTGCCATAATTTATAATCGCTTCAAAGCGATTTATAAAATCTTGGCCAACCACAAATGGAGCCCGGAGTGAGTCAAGTTCAGACACATATACCGGGTGGTATAGTGACATCTCGCCAATCTGCATGTGAACCATGGCTATCAGGGTTGTCCTCGCCTTTGCGAGGCCTTGTTGCTCACCAGAAGTGTATTTCACAAAGGGTATTTGCCTGTCAACATCGTTAGCGGCGGTCCTTAGCTCCTCAAACAGTTCGGCTGACATGGTAGACACGTCTGAGCCGCTAACCAGGAGCGCTTCTTGCGCGAGGACCCCTTCCAATGTGAGTGGCAGGTAAGCTCTTTTAGCTATCCCCCTTCTTATAAAGTTACACAGAAACCGATCAGGTTTTTTCACACGTTTCTGTGTACGTGTGACTCTGTCCGTGTAATCATCGTCGCCGTCAGCATCATGATGGCTGTCTGCCTCATGACCTTCAGGATGCGGATTTTCAGCAATTTGTTTGCTGTCAGCATCTGGACTTTTAGAACGCTGATCATCAGCAGTTTGTTTGCTGTCAGCCTTTATGTCAGTGTTGACGTTGTTGTTGTCAACTGTGTGCACTGAGTTGTTGCAAAAGACAGTGCTGCGCGTCGCTTCATCAGGATGAACAACGTTGTTTGTGTTATCATCAAGGACGACGTCACACGTTGTGTCAGCTTGGTCAACCACTGTAACATTCAAATCATTTGACAAACAAACCACATCCTCAGTCACGTCCTCGCGCGGAGGCGCCGTTTCCATAATCTGGAGCTTGTGTGACTCATTGCATGTCTCGAACTGTGCAGTTCGAGGGGCAGGGGCAGGAGGGCCGCTTCTCGGGGGTACATGTCGGGACAGACCACTTTTCAAAGGGTCACGGTTCCCAGACATCAACTTCTCTCGAAGTTCACCCACTGTGAGACCTAGGTGAGAACTCTTTTGGTTTGATCTGAACCATCTTGGTTCATCTAGAGAGCGAACACCTGCCTTTTGTGGTTCATTGCTCATCACAGGGTTTTCAACCTGAGGGGCGGGGGCAGAAAGACACCCCGTGAACCGATCAGAGTCACTGTTCCAGCTGGAACTGAGCTGTTGTTTGTTATCATGAGAATTCTGTTCACTCTCGCACTTTGAAGGAGAGGGAACCTCTTCTAATGTCTGCGAGTGGGATGTGACCTTTTGACCTGTACTAACCTCTGATGGTATCCTAGGTTGTATTTCGGCCTCAAAAACTGACGTAGCATATTGTCTTATCACTTCCATGGAATCTTTTTTGCAATCAACCTTGAAATGAACACATTTCATTTGAAAAGGCATAAGATTCATAATGAAAAGACGTTTAAACTCCATATTTTCCTCTAATCCAGGGACAGTTTTTCCCCCGGAGTAGACCGAGATTAGCCTGTCGTAGAATGACAGGGGATTTTCCCACTTATCCTGACGGACGTTCCTAGCAGCTAAGTAATTAGCATACGATGAAGCAGATTCCCCCACTTTGCAGGAAGCACGGGCAGGAATCCCAAGGCCCCCATCCATCCATCTAGGATACACAGAACAAGAGGCCCCCTCAGGTGGTTCACCTGATCGAACGTCCATCTTTGTACTGATGTTCTGTGAAAAATCAAGTAAAGCGGGTCTCATTTCGCAGCTTGCAAATATGCAAAGTGTATGAGCTGCTCAGAAAACATCCAAGATGTTAAATGAAATAAAAATCAGTGATGTTTAGTAATTTGTCGACCTGTGACAAGGTCAAACAAAAACGGCTGTCGTTGTGAGATTTTTTTGAAAACCAAAACAAAGGACGCCTCATGTGTGTTATTTTAAACTCGCAGTTTAAAACAAAACAGGGACAGAGAGCCAGTTTTGCACAGAATTAAAGATAAACTGTTAAGTTTTATCTAAAAACATACATGTCTGTATTAAATCTGTGTAACTGTTCTGCCATCAACATTTGATTATATGTGAAAATCAAATTAAAGTGTGCTGTGAGTACAATATTCTCAAAATGTTTCCCGTTTAAAACAGGAACAGTTAACATGTACACATTACAGGAAGACTGCGTCTTCTAATGTAACCAGCAGGGGTCACAGCGCTGGAAGTGAGTTTATCACAGCGACTGTAATTTCTCTATCTGACCGCTATAGAGGCGCTGTTATCACCAGTGAGCGCAGCCGTAGCTTTCAGCCCACACAGACATCAATCAGACAGATCTAAAGCGTAACGTGATAAGCTCTAGAACCCAGGCTCACAAAAACGAAATCATGTGAGCAAAATCGGTTGAACTGTGAAACCTTTTAAACTGCGTTTAAAAGAAATAAGGTCGGTCCTCATAAAACCGGCAAAATCGGTGTCACGTGACCTGGTCACATGGCGATCGGCAGTGTCAGAGCAACCGACTCAATCCACCCATTACAATCTCAAAAACACCGCGTTTAAACAGTCTTTTTAATGACAGTAATGGACAAACAAGCCTGAAACTTGTCTGGGACAAGCAGCTGAAGTGAAAGTTGACGAGGAGCGGGCTTCACCCACTGCGCATGCGTCAACACTTACAGCGTAATCGACCAATCACAGCGAAGACAGAACTGTAGTTCTAAAACCCAAGTGTTCATGGGAAATTGTGTCTTCTAAACCTAACGCCGCCCACTCGTGACGTGCCGTTCGAGCGGTGTGTTCACGGACCTGCGGTCGGTCGAACAAAAGCGTGGAACGGTCTTTTCAACGTTCTAAAACAGTCATAAATACCGCAAAACACCGCGGTTAAGCCAGTCTTCGACGATATTACGTGCATAGAACTCAAACAACACAGATAAACTGTCAGAAATGTGTGCAAAAATGAATCCGACAACCAGAGTCTACAGAAACCAACGTTCTTGAACGCGACACACAATGGACCAATCACAGCGTTTTAAGCAGCCATCTTGTCTCTCGGTACCGTTTAGCATTTCGACCCAAGGTACTGGACTCTCTTCCACAAAATAAGCGTATTTTTACACCGCAGAGAACACTGTCAATGAGCTAAAACACAACCAGGCTAACCCCCGCCTTCCAAAGAAGGCAGCGCTACTGTGTACAACAGCGGACTTTACGTCAAACGGAACCGGAATACATCCGGTCCTTGCGGAGTGGGTTTTCCCGAACCTCGGCAACACACGTTGTAACAGAAAAAGGCACTTAATGGAGCAGCATATGTGTGAAACAGACCTTCAACAATAAATCGCAGATGTAATAGAATGAAACAGGATCGTGACACGGCGGTCACAACAATGAAAAATGCATGCAGCCTCGCGACACGTAATGAAACGTCTCACAAACACAGACACAACACTTATCACTCACCCGCTCCAAGCATACGTTCAAATGTGAATGAAAAAATAATTCTAACGGGAAAATAATCCAGACAATGCCACGATTAGCAACTCCCGGACACTCCACCAGCCAAAACTATTCTTATAAGCCCAAAACCAGGATGCAAAACTAAGCCAACAACACCGCAACAATAAGCTACACAAAACAACTTAATAAACGTTCCAGGAACTCGGACGGGCCACCAATTGTAATAGAATAAATGCGGTTGTAAGGTATTTAAACACTTACAGAGCCATCATTATTGTAGATGCGCAGTTTAGCAGACTTTAATCTTGCACAAACTGCCACCAAAGTGCGAGTTCTTCCTTTTTCCGATACTAAATTGTTTCTACTGTGATTAATCAGAAATGTAATTTCACGCTTAGACTTCAATTTATATTGGTCTACCAGAAAATAGACCTTTTATTGAAACTATCACAGAATTACATTAAACATTGGTATCGATATTAGCTCTGATTTAATAACTACGTTGACAAGAATTCAAATTAAAACAAACAGACAATTAAAACTTAACTGTTGGCACATTACTTGACAGATTAAATGCTTATGAAAATAAGAAATAGGAGGAAGGAATACTGGAAGCTAAGTTAAGCTAAAGTTGGTTACTTTGAACCAGACTGGGTGACACCGTTTCCCCCACACGAACAGACTGCTGGGCTCCCGCACGCTCAAACACACCACGGCTCGTTACCTGTTGAAGGTTCGTCTCTTGGAGACAAGAGTGGAGAAGTTTGTGGACACACACGTGGATGGGTTTGTCCAGTGGCCGTCCAGTTGGACTTCAGCGTGAGTGTGCTGATTCACGATACGAGGAACTCGCCTCCCTCGGCAGGAAACAACGGTCAAGCGCACAGACTGACTTTCAAAATAAAACTTTAGAAAACAAATTCTTCCAGAAGAGTGACAGGATCACAGTAAGGCTTTACTATGATCCTAGCGGAGACGTGGGTCGTTGACACATGACCGGGCCGTCTCCAGCTTTCCCAGAGGAGAGAGCAGGTTGACAGTTCGTTCTCCTCGAAACTCTAACCCAAAATGCAGGAAGTGCCCCTTAAGAAGGGGGTGTGACTTAGTCACATACTTCCTGCTGATTGGTTGTTGCACCCCTAGAGAGGGTGTGACTTTGCAAATGAGTGAGTTTGAGTGACAGATGATAGGGTAGACAAAACATAGAAAACATACGTGAGAAGATGCAGGTGCATGTGCACAAGTCAGTACTTTGTTTTGAGAACTGATTCATTGTTTTTAGAAAGGACGGGAGACCGAAAGCAAGCTATGTCTAGCACTTTTCCTTCGAAACAAAAACAGTTCAAACAAATACGAAGGATTGTCCATTCAACCTTAGACACTTATTCTGCATAGAGCAGACAGTTCAAAGCACGATCATTCTGAGATGTTCTCTTAACTTTGTCATATTTAAAATATACCATCTTAGTAAAATCATCATTGAAATGACAAAAATACTGTTTGATCAATTCTGAATTAACACACATTAAAGAGAAAGTTCAATCTGATTAGTGTCCATTAATTCATAATAATTGTAAAAAATATAAGTGTCCATTTGTCTCCTTGAGGGCCTCAAGAAGGTGTAACACTGAGAGTTCCAGAGAGATGCAGAGAGGCCCACATCCCATACGGACATGAGGTTGCTATATCACTACACAATATTTAAATTACCTGATGGATATGGACACACATGTCCCATGTCTAAAGGCTAAACTGTTTTCTGTATGCTTATATAGCATGGTGTGAGTGAAGCGCTGCTAGAAACAGTAGCATGACTTTAGAAAGACATCAGTTCTCTTATGGGCTCAGGTGGTAAGAATATGGTGGGCTGTGAGCGTCACTGTCTCAACACTGAGCTTGTCTGAAATTACATTGTTGCAGCAAAGCACACAAACACACAAATGTGCACACACAAGCACCTTTGTGCATGCCGATTCCGATATAATGCACGGATGTCCTCCACGTTTCATCATCAAAGCCCTATCAGGCTGTGCAGAGTCTGAAGGGGAGAATATGAACCGGATAAAACAAATCGTTTGATGTGTGAAAGACAGACACTCCAACTCCAAAGTACTTAAGCTTCTCCTCCCAGTGGACTGACAAGGGAGGAGGGTGGAATCGAGAAATGAGTGCTTCTCTCTTTTATTCCCCGCCCGCTTCTGTTCATCTAGAGGAGTTTCCAAAGCATTGCGTCATTGTTTATGCAAGGTCCCAATGTCATCACGAGCAATGTCAATTAAATAAATAAAGTCAATATTGACAGATGTTTAAAAAAGTGGTGGGTTAGAAGGAGAGAAACTGACACGAGTGAGAGAATGAGGAAAAAAGTGAACATGGAATCTGGTGAGCGTGAATATACATTCCTGTTATACTATGGCAGTGTACAGAACGACTGTTAAGTTTTATTAAATGCCACTGCTTTGAGATTATTTCAATGTCAAAACACCTCAGTTATTATTATTATTATTTTATTTTTTTCCATTTCTTATTCAGGTTGCTCTTGTAAATCTCTTATGCTCAGCCATGTTATTGTTGTGAAAATCACCTACTGGAACCAAACCCAGCTTTTTGTTGAAATATGGATTATCAGAGTTATTACACACTAGTTTGCAAATTGAAACAGATGGCGCATGCAGTTTCTTTGTAGATATTAAAATATTCACCAAGCTGCCATTAATTCTTTGATTGTCTGGCTTAACAAAGGCCTTTTAACTCTGGTTAATTTCCCTTCAAAGGAGAGAATGTGTCTCATTGAGACATGGCCATGAATATGACTCTTTCCCTAAGACTTTAAAGATGAAAGGCACCCACTCTTCCTGTGTCAAATTCACAGTACACCTGACCCTTTCAAAGTGCAGAAAGGGCTATTAATATTAACTAGGTTTGTTCCTGAGATGACCAAGATGAAACACATATTAACATAATGACTTTATGGTGAACAAAACAGTGATCAGCCACAATATAAACAGAAGCATCAAAGGTCAATTTTAGAATGAACTCCACGTTTGTCTGAAGTTTACAGTGATATGTTGGGATTAACTGGACATGTTCATTTTGTGCAAAAAATAAATAAAATAAATGTCAGTTTTGCCTTAGCACCAGCAAACTTTTTTTTTTTTTTTTTTTCCACTGTGGAGTATATGCTGTTTGTTGAAATTAGTTTGTTTGGTGTCTCCAAAGATCGAAGTACTTGGCATGAAGGACAAAACGTCTAATCAAAAAAAAAAGAAGCTGTCCAGATGACCTGACTGAACATTGTTGGATTCATACCGGGATTATTGAGCATGGACTTTGGTGTTTTGAACGACTTTGGCATGACTGCCTCAGAGGAGTTGACGAGGGAGAGGGAGAGCCCTGGAGGCAATCATAGC